>JAYESA010000004.1:108253883-108551383 GCA_036927795.1 Iris macrosiphon
TACCAGTTCGGATCACCAGTTGCTCAGGACGTCAGGCGAGTACATTCTCTGATAGTTTTCATTATCTGATGATTATTATGATTCAACTTCTAGTATAGTATCATCTAATTATTCTGGCACAACACGGGACACTGACTGGTATTTCTGGATTTATTTACTTGCGACACGTATTTTTCATATTTCTGGCCTCTATTCTGGAATTACCTACTGGCATCACCTACATGCATCACTACAGTCATCACTCATGTTTCAGGCTGGACTCATCTTGATTTACGTGTCTGGTCTTGGATTCACTTGTATTAGTCGGGGCGGGAAAATACTCGAGTAGACATGTAAATATTCCCATCTGGAATCATCAGGAATCACTCCCTCTGGTCTAATCTGGAATGATAGCTGCCGCGCACCCAGTGCGCGGTGAGCCGTACTTACCCCTAGCCGTTTACATGTCGAAACAAGTATTTCAAAGACACCGAGTTCATTCTTTATAGTCTAGACTCACTTGCATTCTTGTTGGTCTCACTTACATGTTTCTGGACTTGACTCACTACATATATTTCATGCTGGACTCACTACACGTTCATGTGCACAGACTTACTCTTAGTGTAGATTTCTTGTATCTTGCAGTCATTACTATCTTGTTTCTGATATTCCTGCATCTTTACCTTTATGCACCAGTGATATATATATTTCTTGTCTCATACTTATTTCATTCTTCTTGCTACTTGCTATAACTGTTTTATAGTTTTTATCATTTAAATGGAACTACTGTTAGGGATGTACTTGCTCCAGTCCTGACTGGACATATTTTTTCCAGAGTATCCAGAGGATTGGTGTCCAACATTTTATGGACCTGAGCCTGTCGATGGTGCAGTCAGGGACCCACTAGTTTAGGAGTAATTTTCGGGTTGGTAGCCGGGATCACTAGGACCTTGTTATTGTTTTTATTAGCTTTTGGCACCGGATTTGTCTCTGGTTTTGGATTGAGACCTTGTATTGTATATTATTTTGGATGATGTATTATTATTATTGATGTTGTGGTTGTTGTAGTAGTTGTTGTTGTTTAGACTTTAGAGTTGTTAGTCTTCTTTGTTATCTTATCGTGCTTAGATTCGTGATTGAGTACTTGATTATCATTATGATATTGCTCCTCCGTTTGGAGTTGAGATTTTGACAGGTTTATATATTGATTGCGTAAGATTGTTATCTAGATAGTTGACCTAGACAGCGTTCTACCGCCGATGCTGCGGCGTAGGCTGGACGTACCTACGACTCATGCCCGATTTTTTGGGTGCGGGTCGTGACATTATTAGAACTCACGACTCATTCGCACTAGTTATTAACTTATATAATACACATGCTCCACTTTACTCTCAAAGGCAGGCCTATAGTTCCATATCTCAATTGATGTATAAGTATCTCCCTTTTTAATCTTTTACAGACTATTACACTAATCTGTGATACACTTCATACCTTTCATGATCAATTTTGATATTCTTCTACCCTTGGCACACTCATTAATACCCCTTTTATGCGTATACATTCCTTTACTCTTGACACACCCAAGTATCAACCTCCAAATCGAATATCATGCTCCATTAATTTTTAACACAAATTCTTTGATACTTAATTGTTTACATAGATTATCCAGCTACATAAATTCATGACTATCCGGGACTGGCATGCTGGCTTGATACTAACTCCTAGAACCATCACTGATACTCTTTTCTCCTCCTTCTACCTATAGTACCAATACTAACTATAATGGCACCTATTATAGAACTTATTGCTACAAGGCACTATGCTATGGGTTAACTCTAGATTGATTCCTACTGCTCACATGGCCAACTAGAAAACACGTACAAACTCATAAGTCATACTCAATCAACACTGATACAAGACACAGACATAATTGCAAGTCACCAATTATCATATTAATAAGGAATCCTCAAAGAAAAGAAGCTCAAAAGGAATTGGATTAAGGACTGAAGGTATTTCTACGGCTATCAAAAAAAAATTATGGAACAAAGTCCTAGAATAACAGAAGTGGATAAGTATTGAGATAATAATTTAAGAACAAATTTAAGATACAACCTGATAATCATACACGTCTGTCCAAAATCATGACACTCAAAATCCTCGTCCCGCCAGTAAGCATAGCTGCGATAAACGATAGGTTCCATAACTAAGGTATGCAACTCTATAATTACGTCATCTAGAATTCTCGCCACGCCAACCGGTATGGCTGCGAGAAACTCTAAATTCATAACTAAGATATGTACATCCGAAGTTAGGTTCCTACGTTTCTGCCATGGCAGCTAATGTGGCTGCGATAAACTCTAAGCTCCATAACCAAAGTATACGTTTTACCTTTCTCACTGTCCTCATCAATATATGTCATCAGATGATACCATAAATTTTAATCCGTAAAGTTTATCTCGATATGAAATCAAAACTCAACAATAATACCAAGAATTAAATTTAACAACTGATCAACAAGAATCAAACTCAATAACAAGTAAGAACGGACGGGAACAAGGGAAAAAGATTAAAATTGGAGATTATAATAAGATTCTCAAGGCTCGTCCCAGGAATCTTTCAAGAAAATTTATGATTGAGTATCTTCTCTCATCCTAGTATCTTATGTCCTATATCCTATCGCAGGCACACAGTAGTACAACTAAGATGTCACACTACCACGATATCGCAAAACTTGCGAAGCCTGACCTGCATGGGCCACCACTAAAAATATGTCACGACCCGCACCCGGTATAGGGGCACGAGTACGTGGGTACGTCCAGCCTACGCCGCAGCATCGGCGGTAGAACGTTGTCTAGGTCATGATACTATCTAATCAATCTCTCACGAATATCCAACTCCATAAGGAGACACAGATATCACACTATAATATGGAATACTCAATCAAAGAAATAAGGCACGATGATATATCGAAGAAATAAATAAAATACAAGACAAGTCTAAACAACAATAATAGTCTAACCTACAATCAATAACATACAAGTCTCTAAGTATGCTGGAAATAAGTCCTCTATGTCACATCTCTAACAGCAGTTCTACATCAAAGATATAAACTATATAGCAGTAAATAGATAGAAATATACAAGATGCATATACATGTACGAGAGAAACGCAATAAAGGAAATACTGGAAATAAATACGAGAATGAACAATATGTCAATGAACAAAAATTACTAATGACTAAGTGTGTGAGTACTAGCTTTAACATGTGATCATCTTGGGAACTTGTACACGAGTACTGGCCTGGCTAGTCATACGTGCGGTGTATGACCAACACTAACATGAGAACAAGACTTGTACATGAAGAGTATGATCATATATCTACACTAAAATACTCCCCAATCCCGACTGGTATAGTAGATCCAACCATGGTACGCTATGGCACGGGATTCTCTAGGAAGGTAGCAAGTCTCCCCGAGAATCAGTGTCTGTACATGCACAAGATAACCAATAAAACAAGACTTGTACAAGATACACCATATACAAGGAATAACATCTCATGACGAGATTCGGATATACCAATCCGTGTAACCATCGTGTCAAGAAATATGGATATTTACACTAGATATAATGAACATAGAGGATATCATAAATAAGAAACTATCAGAGAATGTACTCGACTGTGGTCCTTAGCTAGTATGAATCATAGTCTAAGTCACAGTCCAAATAGCCTATGTATTATAATTTTACCATGTCAAAAGATAATTTATTTAATTCTGAAATAATTACTCTAAAATCCTATTTTAATCTTATTATTCTATTTTTAGGTTAATTCCTAAATTTTGTCCAAAGAAACTGAATTTTACTAATTCGAAACTCATAGCACGCAAATTGAGGTAATCTGTTGACCAAAAAGTTAACCGATACAAACTCAGTTTTTATGCATGATCTTCTATAGATTTTAGTGACAAAACATGTTAGAATTTATGGCTCGTCCGAATTCTAATTCGTTTGGGAATTATGGCACATACAAATTTCGTATTGTGCACCGATGGTTAAATTCTAACATAGAAGTTCTACAGAATTAACAGTATATAAATATTTTGAATTAAATTCTGGAAAAAACATATTTCAATAATCTCATTATTAGATTTTCAAAACTTCAAACGATTCAAGATTCTGATTCCTAGTTCTCCCAGAATCGCGAAAACATTGAAACACGTCTATTTTTAGACATGATGTGCTCTACGAATTTTCCAGTATTTGATACTCATAATTTCGTAAATAAATTTATATATTCAGAAAGCTAACCTCAATAAGGTTATAACACAAGAAATTGGGCCTCATTTGGAGTCCGGAGCTATGAGTAATGGCTTTTGGAAGATGAAGGAATTCTAGATAACAATTCTCCAAAATTCGGCTCAAAGAAAAACCCTAGGAATTCCTAAACTAAATACCCTATATATAGAGGAGAGAGAAAGGAGCCGCGGCTCGGAGTCTGCCATGTAGCATCCATCCACTGCTGCCCGCTCAGATCGAACGGTCAGGGTTCGACCCGGCTCAGCTCAGCTGAGTCCGACTCGGACTAGGACTCGGCTCGGCTTGAGGTCGGCTCGGCTGCACCCGCACCCACCTCGCGGTCGCTGACAGGCGGGCCCCGCGCAGTTCACTACGGGAGGTTGACAGGTGGGCCCCCTGTTGGCTGACTGGGCAGAATATTTACTTTTATTGATTTTTTTCAGAAATTAGTTTTTAATTCAATTTTTCATAATTAACTCAAAATAAATGCTAAAAATAATCAGAAATTTTTTTAAAAAATTCTAGAAAATATATTTGACTATTTAGAACCTAAAATAAAGTTTGGGATATTTTAAATTATATTTGACCCTAAAATAAATTCTTGAAAGTCATAGGAAATTAGGGTTAGTAGTTTTTAATTAACTAAAAATTGTGGAAAAATCCCAATAGCCCCAAATTAACCTATTAACAACATTTAAGCAAGAATTTTAGGATACGAAGGTTACAGTAGGAGTGCTAGACAAGTGCATGAGCACTGTGGTGAAGTGGTGATTAGACTGTGTTATAAAATTGAGTGTGCTATGTTCTAGTAGTCGTGGTAAGGAGTGTGAACAGATGATGGGGAGTTGGCAGTGCACATGAGTTAAGTGGAGTGACAGCAGACCAGTTTGGAGTGTGTGGGGGAAACTAGATAACAGTAGTAGCTGCAAGGTTGGGGGTTCCCTATCCTTTAGTGGCAGTTGCAACAAATGCAACAGCAGCAGATGTTTAAGTGCTAGTATGAAATGTGTGCACTGATGAGGTTATATATATGTAGTGATATAAGTAAGGAAGTAGGTGCATATACTTGTGCACCACTGTCATAAGTTAGTGTTGTGTGTTGGCAATTAGCCATGGGCATGTGAGTTCAGTCCATGTGGTGGGTGAGGGTGTCTGTGTGATGTGTTAAATTATTCAGGAGGGAATGTCGGGTTGGATAGCAATGTACAGTGCACAGTATTGGTTAAGGTAATAGCAGTGGTTGAAGGTGAGAGAGGGGACTCGAGCAGGTAAGCAACTGCAGTAACAACAGTATGGAGAACTCTGAGAGTGTTTGTAGGGAAATACTTTCAGTTGGGAAGTGTGAGGGAGATCAGGCATTTAAGTGAAGCAGTGCACCCAATGGTGCACTGCAAGATTGGGTGCAGGTAGGAGATCTGCAACAGCAACACAGTGATAGCAAGGAGTGAGTACCTGTAGGCCAATATTGATGCATTAGGTAGCAGCAGCAATTGCATATGATCAAGTAACAGTAAGTGCAGCAGGAGGAAAAAATCAAATCCAGGTAACAGTAAGTCAAGAGAGGCCTTGGTGTATTAGTCTAGTCATGACTTTTAAGTGTCTAGTTAAGGTAATATGTAGAGTCTTGTGTTAGTTAAGGTAGTAATATTAATTAAGTATACTTGTTAAGGTAATACCTATTTGCTAAAGTAAGTATTAGAGTCCATACTATATATATATATATATATATATATATATATATATATATATATATATATATATATATATATATATATATATATATATATATATATATATATAAGTTCATATAAAGTATACTAAGATTACATAGAGTATCATATTATCTAGTATATAGATATCTTAGTACTACTAGCTAATATGGAGTAGTTACCTTAGTTTGGACCTAGAATCTAGGTATGACCTAGAAATAACCTAGTTCGATCTCTCTCTCTCTCTCTCTCTTTCTCTCTCACAGATGCACATGACACTGACACAGATACGACACACACACACTGACCCAGACACGGCACAAATTGTCACAGAGGGTATAAAATTTGACAACAAAAATGACTTATGTATTTGCAGTAATTTGATTTATAGGCCGATACTTACAATGGATTATCCCTAATCACCAATGCAAGGATCGTCTCTTGAGGATCCTCTACCTTATCGAAACCCAGCTCCACAACATATGCATCTATGGTGGTAGTTTCTTGACATAAGGAGCCTTCTCTGACTTTGTGTATAGGGCTTCAAATAGAAGGTATTGTCAGTACAAACACTAGATGTAAAGGGATGAGGTTGATAAAATATTCAAGGGCATTGTGTATCAAGTTAGACAGTTCTTACCTTCCTCCATCGAATCATACTATATTTAATGATGAGTATATATGCTAGGACTAGGAGTATCAGTGCATGTACTGTATTTAACGATGAGTATATACTTGAACGATGTCTATTCATTTTTACAGAAGTATCTAGAAATGGATATGAATTACTATATGCGTCATCGTTCATGGATGTACAACTGTCGTCCTGATGACATGTGCGGGATGAATTTATTGAGGGTGTACAGCAGTTCCTACAGTTCACCAAGGCGTTCCCTCAGTACATGGACGGTACCAAAATTAAGTGTCCGTGTGTGAGATATCGCAACTTAAAATATCATCCAGAAGTGGAAGTCACATATCATTTATACTCGAAGGATTTTACGCCAAATTACTATCAGTGGTCCGCGTACGGAGAACTTGTGTCTTTAGCATCGGAGTCGGAGCCTTATGTGGAGCCGTATATGGATGTCTACGACTATGCTGCTTACGACGATGTGAACATAATTTTTGATGCGGCGGGGCCTAGTTTTAATCCGGACAATCATGATGCAGTTGAGGAGGCACCAAATACCGATGTTGTAAAGTTCATAGAGTTGCTGGAGAATGCGAGGACTCTATTATATCCTGGTTGTGAAGATGATTCACCGTTGGAAGTGGTTACAAGATTGTTGAGCATCAATTCCGATTTTAACATGTCGCAAGAATGCTATAACCGGCTGATGGATTTAATTATAGAGATCTTACCAAAGGATGCAAAGTTGCCTAAAGACTTCTACCAATCTAAGAGGATGGTGAGATCGCTCTAGATGGGATACAACATGTTTTACTACAAAGATGACAAGGATAAATATGCATGCAGATTCTGTGGTGTTGATTGCTACAAGGCTACTGGAAGAGAAAAGTCTGTCGGTACAAAGAAGCCTACCGATTTGATGCACTACTTGCCTTTGACACTGTGGTTGGAGAGGTTGTTTATGGTGAAGAAGACAGCAAAAAATATGAGTTGGTACAGGCGAAAACAAATCGAAGGAGTATTGGATCATCCATCCGCTGGAGAAGCATGGAATCACTTTGATCGAGAGTATCCAGATTTTGCTTCGGATCCGCGTAATGTCATATTGGGGCTTTTCGACGACGGTTTTACCACATTCGGAATTTTGGGCTCCCAGTAATCGTGTTGACCTGTGATCATCACTCCGTATAATCTACCGCCTTTGATAGATGAGTTGAATCAGCTGTGGGAAGTAGGTTCCAACACGTACGAAATTTCCAGAAAGCAGAATTTTCAGATGAGGGCAGCACTTATGTGGACCATCAACGACTTTTTGGCCTATGGAATATTATCATGATGGAGCACTCATGGTCGTCTCTCATGTCCGTATTACATGGACCGTACAAAGGCTTTTTGTTTGAAACACGGAGGCAAACCGTGCTTCTTCGATTGTCATCGATAATTTCTGCCGAAGGATCATCCGTACCGGAGGAACAAGAATACTTTTCGTACGGGCATTGTGGAGAAGGCCAATCCACCGCCAAGGTGGCCCGGATACACGATATGGGAAGAGGTAAAAGATTTACCAAGTGCTATCGAAGAGCCTGCTAAGGGGTACAAGTGTGACAGATTTGGTCGCACCCATAACTAGACGAAGAGGAGTATATTCTGGGATCTGCTATATTTGAGCACCAATCTAATCAGACATAACCTTAATGTCATGCATATCGAGAAGAATGTGTTTGATAACATAATTAATATTGTAATGGAGGTAAAGGGGAAGACGAAAGACAATTCGAAGGCCAGGTTGGACTTAGAAGAAATATGTAGACGTCCTGCGTTGCATTTGATAGAGGAGGGGAATGGAAAGTTAAAGCTGCCTAAATCAGTTTTCTCCCTGGAGAAGGAGGATAAAGGAAGACTTTGTAGGTGGATTCAGGGTCTAAAATTTCCAGACGGGTACATGTCGAACTTGAGAAGATGCGTCGACCTCAAGGAGAACAAACATGCAGGTATGAAGAGCCACGATTGTTACGTATTCATGGAGAGGTTAATTCTGATTGCATTTCAGAAATTCTTACCGCAGGTCGTTTGGGATCCATTGACAGAGCTCAGCATATTCTTCAGGGATTTTTGTTCTACTAAGTTGCTCGTCGATCGTCTAAAAAAGCAAGAGAAGGACATTGCGGTAACACTGTGCAAGCTCGAGAAGGTGTTTCCTTCTGGATTCTTCGACTCTATAGAGCATTTCTAATTCATCTTTCCTATGAGGCACGTGTTGGTGGTCCTGTCGGTTATCGGTGGATGTACCCATTCGAGCGGCATCTGAATCACCTAAAGAGAAAGGTAAAAAATAAGGCACGGCTTGAGGGCTCTATTTGTGAAGCTTATGTTCTCGAGAAGATTACAAACTTTTGCTCGACGTATTTCAAACCTCATGTTGTTACTAATAGAATGAGAGCTCCGAGAAACAATGACAGATATCAGAAATCTAATGATGCAATACTGAAAGTATTCAATGCATCCGGAAAGCCTTCGTGAAAAATGAAGAAAAGATATTTGAATGACGACGAGCTAAGGGCTGCTCAGTTGTATATATTACTCAATTACGACGAGGATGAAGTGGAGAAGCTTGAGGGGTAAGTAATTAATACGTCAACATTTACGTTATCTCAATGTAATAGTACAAGCTACTATTATGCTACTAATCAGCGGTTGCTTCGTTATTTTTCAGCACATATAATGATGAGCTAAGGTCGGTTAGACCCTATATAACAGACGAAGAAGTAAAATAAGAAATAAGATACCATTTTTCTTCTTGGTTTAACGCATATGTAAGGAGCTTGGTAATTACTTTTTCTATATACACTTGCACAATAAATAACTTACTATCGCTACTTTGGTATTTAGGTCGATCGTCTAATAACAACCGGGACTGAATCTATTAGAACTCTAGCCAATGGACCAATTACTACCGTAAAAATATGACCAAGTTACTATGTGAATGGGTTTAGGTTCAAGTCAACAAATGCTCCGATCAGAGACAGCTTTCTGGATCTTGATTCCACGAAAAATAATTTTTTGTGTATCAAATCTTCGAACTACAAAGACGTCGATCCAGGCAATGATTTATTTGGCATCTTACGAGAGATTATGGAGTTGACATATAATTATGGCACATAACCTGCTAAGATCGTGCTATTCAAGTATGAATGGTTCGATCCGATTCAAGATCAAGGTTAAAAAATTGACAAGCATGGTCTTGTGGATATAAACTACAAGCGTAGATATCAAGGCTACAAACCATTTATCCTATCAAGTTAGGCTCAGCTTGTATAATTCATAACTTATCCTAGACGGGGGACAGCGAGGTCGGATTGGTATGCAGTATGCAAGACTAAAGCTAGAAATACCTTTGACGTTGACGAAATAGCTTATCAGGAGGACGAGCTACCTCTTGTAACAAATATTATAGATGTAGACTCAACAGAAGTTACTCATTACACGACTAATAATATAGAAGATGTAGAATTATTCGAAGACGAAGACGAAGTAGATGAAAGTAAAGATGAGGAGGAAGAGGAAGAGGAGGACGAGGAAGGCGAAAAAGATGAATTTTCTGAAGATGATTGAAAATAAAATATTTTGCTTGTAGAATGTACTATATTTTGACTGTAGAATGTACTATTTTGACGAAAATATGTATTATATTTTGACTGTAGAATGTACTATCCATTTAGACTGGTGACACCACTAGTTATTTACTGTGCAATTCTATGAATGCTGTGAGATATACATAATATTTTGACTGTAGAATGTACTATATATTTGTGTATTTCTTTATTCATCATATGTTGTTATCAGTCGTGACAGGAAGACGCGGAGTGTTCAGGAGGTCCCAAGGTAGACGGAGTGCTCCTCCGGTACTGCCTACTGTTGGTTATGGATCCTCGTCGCCTAGTACACAAGTATATCGACCAGTCACATCTCCGACTGGGATGACGTTACGTGGCAGCACTCCTGGGATGAGTACTTCCAGGCTTGATAGTACTCCCTCGTCCAGCATTCCTCCTTCTGACGGAACAATGGAGAAAGATGAGCATATGGAGGAGGTCGAGCCAACATCGTCCCAGCATCAACTAGATCCTCCATGTGCACCTCCGGAGGAGACGAGGACAGAGATTTGGGCCGACGGTACAAAGTAAGTCAATTAGATGGTTTAGCATCATATATATCGTGTATTTTTTTATTCATTATATATTGACTTTTTTGATAAAAATTATTATCTCTGTACAGATATCGTCCCTCGTCGGTACAGCGACGCTTGGGCCTCTTTCTGAGGAATAACTATGGTGGCCCTTGAATCAACTACTTTGATGCTACGGAGGAGAGGAAGGCGTTCTGGTTTACGTACTTCAAGGTAAAAGTATATTGTATCAATCATCTAATTTATGCATATTATATAACTTACTAAATTACTTATTGTAGCAAACGTATTTCTATCCACCGTATCGAGCCGAGTTGATCGAGCAGATATTTCTTGCCATTGCCGCCAAGCTGATCCGTGATGCTTTGGATGACCAGAAGGCTCGTGATCGCAAAGAAAAATTGATCCAAGGTTGGATCATGCTTGAGCACTGGACTACAATAAGGGCTAGATTCGATGATCCGAGGTACAAGGAAAGGTCTGAGAAGGCTAAGGCGGCTAGGCAGAAGGCAACAAAGTGGTGTGGTGGCTCGATTCCGTTGACAGAATATTTTGGTCATTTGGTATATTTTTATTTCAGATATATTATTTTAATGCAAGTACGATAAATTGGTAGTAGTATAAAATATTTAATTTTAGTTCTAAATAATATATTTTTAACAGGTACAGAGGGGTGAGGATGCAAACATGGTGACTGTCTTCCTGTCACCCATCGAAAGGGCGGGAATCTCATTGATGAGAGGGCCTCACAGATCTATGTAAGTATTACTTTACTTTTTGTTAATTTTAATATAACTTAGGCAATTATCGAGTATCCAAACTTTTCTAGGCCGAGTATCTTAGGCTGCGTGAGCGGGCGACTGCTAGTATACCTACAGTGAGAGAGGCTGGTACTTCCTCGCAGCCCTCTCCAGCTCCGTCGGCGGACGAGCTGTGGGTGACCGCCGCTGGTGGTCTCTAGAGGGGTATGTACTATGGTACGGGATCCTATTGTGCCCTTGTTGCGACGCAGTCATTTAGGGCCTCCCTGGCAAATGTGTATTTCCCACAGCCCGTGCAACCATCGGCCCGAGTCTAGGAGACCGTTGACCGTCAGATTGCGTCTCTCCATGACGAGTGCTACGAAGGATGGAGGAGCAGCCCCTGTCCCAACCTCAGGCGGACGATGCAACGCTCATCGCACGATTTGATATGCTCGAGCGCAGCATCATGGAGCTCCGGGATATGACAGCTGATCTTAGAGCGTCGACAGAGCGCAGCATGATGGAGCTGCAGGCATCAAAGCTATCCATGGGCGAGAGGCTGATGATAATGCAGGATTCAATGGTTTATAGTAGTACGAGGCTGTTATCTACCATGGATTCATACAACCATCGACTAGCAGAGTTGGAGCATATACGTCCTCCTGGTGTGCCTTCATCGACACAGACTCCACCGACGTCACTGCCTTCTCCATCGACATCGGTATCGATTTTACGGGAGCAGTATGATCTGTTCTTATCCCTGATGCACGCCGGTGGTCATCCTCCTACAGATCCGCAGTAGTCCTAGTTAGGACCGTTTATTGATTGTTTGTGTTTTAGACCTATGATATTTGGTCATTTATGAATATTCTTTATTTTTGAGGCATTCAGACATTATTTCCTGTATTCTTTAGGACGAGGCTTTCATACTCAGTTGTGTGGATATTTGTTATATTCTTTATGACGAGATTTTCTCCTGACTCGGTTTGTAATCTCAATGTTTCATTTTCTTCAAATTTTATTATATTATTCATATTAAATGTATATTAATTTACCGGTGTTGAGTGTTCAACCGAAGGGGGTCGGCGAACCTAGCAAATTCAATGGAGGGTTGCTCTGGGTCGATTTGTACAAATTGTGAATTCATAAACTGCAGGAAGAATAATTTGAAAATAATTCAATATTTATTATTTTATTTTTTTACTATACCTTTAGCGACATTTTTAGCAACGATTTACGATATTTAGCGATGTTTACATTTGTCGCTAAATACGTCGCTGAATACGTTGCTATAGACGTCACTATCCATGTCGCTATATATGTCGCTAAACACGTTGCTGCCCGTCGTAAATTGCTGACATGGCAGTATTGCCAGGTCAATATAACGTCGCAAAATGAGTCGCACAACGTCGCTAAAAATAAAAAACTTAGCGACATATAGCGACAAACTAAACATCGCTAATTTAGCAACATTGCGTCGCTACACGTCGCTAATATAACGACGCATTTACGCCACTAGAAAATGTCGGAATTGCGATATTTTACGATATTTTTCGGTCAACGACTAGCTTAAAGGCGACTTCAACGTAACGTCGCTATAGACGTCGCTAAAATTATTTAGCAATATTTTTTGGCCATTTAGCGATGTTTTGAGACGTCGCTAATTTGACTTATTCTGGTAGTGGGGGTACTGCCGCATAAGTCCGCTTGCCGCATGCTCTCTCGGCTGCATGGGTGTCTTCTTTGGATTTAGCAAATTTCTCATTCGTTCAATGTATGAATACACAAGGAGTTCAAGGATATAGTTCCAGAACCCTTTGTGTAATAAACAGCCATGCATCCACAAAGATGGACGCACGATGGTTGCCTATACGGCAAAGAGTCCTAGCCGCATAGAGGTCAGGCCGCATAGGACTCCCAACCGCATATGAAGCTGGCCGCATGAGAACTTCATCTTCTCCAAACAACAGGTTCAGCCATGGCGGAAACTCCAAAAAAAATCAAAAATTATTTTCTTCATAAATTTTTATTTTAACTCCGAATCAAGTGAATCAAAAGCCAATATGCTCGAAATGAAGTGCTCTATCAACAACAAAAACTATTTTTTTCTAAAATACCATGTCTTAGTAGATCAAAACCACAAAAAAAATATATAACCCATGAAAACCCTAAACTTCAAATGGACTGGAGTATTTTCATCAAATGATGCATTTGGGCTGAGCCTCAGATATACTCAAATATACTCATAAAAATCCAAAACTCCAAGAACTAAATATGATTAGCAACTCAATGAGAACATTTTTCATCAAATACATACATATATATATATATATATATATATATATATATATATCTCCAAAAATAAAGGCTTCACCATTGAGCAAGATGTACTTGCCTTGGGTGACTCTTAGCCTCTACCTCTCACGATCCAAGTCACAACAACTTCTCCCTAGGGCTAGGGTTTGGTTTGAGGGAGATTGAAGGAGAGGGGGAAGAAGGAAGCAAGAAGAGTAAAATCATAAAATGAGTGAGGAGAGAAAAAATACTCATATATATACTAAGAGGAGAGGAAGATGGTTTAGTCATGGGTTCAATCAAATGAATCGAACCAAGTGTCCATTCTACATGCGGGTCCTAAATCTGGTCTATGGCGATGCCAATGGGTATTCTACTGGTCTGGGGTAGCCTCTCTCAATAGCAGGAATACATTATCAGAAAATTTTAAATTCTAGAAATTCAAGAAATACCAAATCAGGAATCGGGTATGACAAGCGACGTATATTTGCGATGCGTCCATGTCGTCGATTATTTTGTTATTAGCGACGTGCAGTAACTCGACATTGGTACATCATTGACATTATATATTATCACATAAAGTCTCTAAATCAACAACATTATTAGTGACATTTTGTTACAATAATGCTGACATGGCAAAAATTGTCATGTCTGCTATTTAGCGACGTGTAGCGACGTTTTGATACAGGTTGGCAACATTTCTGGTACAAGTCAGTAACATTTTGACACAATTTAGCGACGCATTCTCACATCGATAAACGTAGCAGAACGTCGCTAAATTTAAAAAAATCAGAAAAAACAAGTATGCAGTTTCTAAAATTATTTTTTTTAATAAAAGTCTGCCTGCAGTTATAAATCATAGTTTATATAAATAGACCCAGAGCAACCCTCCGTTGAATTCTCTGGGTTATTCGACCCCTTCGATGGAATATTCAACACCGGTATATACACAAACACATCAAGAATATCCAAACACGCAAGAATGTTCCAACAAATAAATAAATGAATCTAAAATAATGCCACATCCGTCTTATCCAAATAATATAGTTAAAAGTATAAAATAAATACATCAAAGACCCAAGAACGGGCCAATACACACAAATATACTAAAAATGTCCCAATAAAAACTATTGTGAATCAGAAGAAGGAGGACCACTGTCGCGCATCTGGGATAAGATAAAGCCATACTGCTCCTGTGAAAGCATCACCGATCTCGATTGAGAAGGCAGTGTAATCAATTGAGTCAGTGTCGATGCCGACAGACCAGGAGGACGTATCTGCTTCAATACTAGCAGTCGACCATTGTATGAACCCATGGCAGATAACACCCTCGAAGTATTCTACACCACCGACCGACTCAACAAATTATATACGCCGCATGTATCCTCGTAAGTGAGTCACTCGTGGCCATATGCGACCCCTCCAGCTCCATCTGTCTGCGCTCCGTAAATAAGGCCAAAGTTGCCAAGCTGCGCTCTATCGTCTGGCTTATAGTCCTGATCTCCATAAGGTTGTGCTCTGTCGTCTGGCTCAGTGTCCTGAGCTCCATAAGACTATGCTTGAGTGTATCAAAATATGCGGTGATCGTCACATCGTCCGTCTGCAGCACAGACTAGGGCCGCTTCGTAGTCCTCCGTAGCAACTCATCACGTAGGTCAGCAATCTGATGGTCAAGCTCTCTTGGGCTCATGTCGATGCCTGTCAAGGTTATGTATGATCAGATTGGTGCTCTAATATGCCGTCCCAAAATATGCTCCTCTTCGTCAAGTTATGAGTGTGACCAAATCCATCGCACTTGTACCCCTTAGTAGGCTCTTCGATAGCACTTGGTAAATCTTTAACATCTTTCCATATCGTATCTGCGGGCCAACTTGGAGGTGTTTTTGACTTCTCTATAACGCCAACACGAAATGCATTTATGTTCCTCCGGAATGGATGATCCGACGTTAGAAATTTTCGATGACAATCGAAGAAGAACGATTTTTCTCCTTGTTTCAAACAAAAAGTCTTAGTGCGGTCCATGCAATACGGACATGAGAGATGACCATGAGGGCTCCATCCTGATAATGTAAACCCCCTCAATTATTATGTTTAGTAGACTAGATAGGGTTAGAAATTTTGGTTTAGCATCAGGGTATTTTAGGTTTAGAAATTATGTTGCATTTGATTGGTTCTTTAATTAAACCCTAGATGCTCCCTACCGTTGCTACAATATTTGGAGCCCAACAATAGCCATAAATTCCCAACAAATTATTGCACTCTTGACTTGACAAGCCAACCTAGGCGCTGGACTTTTTCGTCACTCACAAACACAATCCCTTGTGGTCTAATTTAATTGCACCACTTTCCCGTCCCGAAATCAATTCTTTAATCCTATATCGTGTACCTTTATCGTTGCCATTATTTTGGGGACACAAACTCAACCCGTTTAGCCGAACCAATTAAAGGGCCCAAGACTGACACCAAGCCTACACCGTTCATGCCCTTTGTGTCACTCCTAATTGAGACCCCATGTGCCCCCATTTAATTTAAGATCACATGACACTTTATTTTAATTAAATTGGGGATACCAACTTTGACTAATCCTAACTTAACCCTAATTTAATCCAAAACCCCTTATATGTAGCCCATTCAAAACACACAATACCCCCTCACCCTAAATAATACCAAACACCACTTCCCATACCAAATTTCTATCACTTTTTATTCATGTGCAAATACCCAAAAGTTAAGGGGCTTATTTGCAAATAAGGTGCAAGGTGTCACCACCCTATTGGTCAAGGCCAATGAAGAAACCCCTCCCTCTCATGGACCGGTTAAATTATCTCTCTCTCTTCCCGAATTACACCACTCCCCAATTCTTCTTCTTCTTCACTACTTCTCCTCCTTTACTTCTTCTCCTTCTTCATTTCTTCTTCTTCCTCAAACACCCTGGCCAAACTCCTTCCTCACCACCCGCGACCAGCCTCCACCTTATTTCGGCCTCCACCCATGCCTACTTCGGCCATGTTGCTGTTGCCTCTGCCCATAGTGGCTACCTCCTTCACCTCCACCCACACCGGAGCCACCGCCGCAGCCGCCGCTGCCAACCCCTCAGCCATCCGTTGCTACTTCCACCCGCAGCAGTTCTTTGACCCCGGTTGCGCCCACTCCGGCCAAGTGCAACCGCAGCACCACCTTCGGCCACCTTGCTGCTGCCGTCTCCCCCCCCCCCCCCCCCCCCCCGCATCTCCACATTACCATGACCGAGCCACCCACTGACACCTCAGGCAACCGTTGCCACCACCTGCGGCAGTCGACGAACCACCCTCGCACCACCTCCATGGCTTGCACCACCACCTCGACGAACCACCCTCGCACCACCACTACCTCCACGACTAGCACCACCACCTCCACGACCAGCTTCACCCCCACGACCACCACCTCGAGCAACGTCCCCTTCACAATAGTCGAGCATCTCCCGCCACCTCGGTCGAGATGCATGCCACCCTTGCGGTCGACTTCATCCCTGACCGGAGCCACAACATCGCTGCTGCCACCACCCGCAGCCACCGGGGTAACTCCTCACCCATCTCCTTATTTTAGTGTAGTTTTGCTTTTTGCTAAATAGAACCTAGTTAGGGTTAGGGTTATGAATGCTACACATAAGTTTTAGGGTTTATGATATATTTCCATGCATTGTTGATGGGTATTGAGGAGTATTTTTTAAGTATGAAATAGTGTTGTGATATTATTAAGATGGTCATTTATTGAGGGATTGATAACTAATAACGAATTGATTGAGGAGTAGCTATTTTTATGTGAAACGGTGTTCGAATAATAAAATAACGGTTATATAAATGAGAGTTTGATAATTAATAATTATTTTATTTGAGGTGATATATTTGAATGCCAGCAGCAAAGACGGTAGCTTCATAGGTAGCTTTGCAGATTTGGTGACCGAAACCTCCGCAATATCCCGATCAGGTACATAATAACGTCTGTGAACACCAGGATGGTATGGTTGAGGAAATGCATAGCTTGAACTACTGAAAGCACCATGATAAATAGTAGGGGATTGATGTTTTGGTTTGATGATGTTATACTGATGATTGATCATAATTGATGCGACGTTCCTTTAGTCATCTTTGGTCAACCCTCTAGTTTAGTGTCTATGTGAGCTATATGTAAATAAGACTGAAGTCTATGCTAGACGTGTGTCACCTCTTATTTTAGAATAGCATCATGATAGTTCATTAATTGAGCTTGTATCTCGTCTCTAGGTACATCGGGATTCGCGGACTTGGACGATGTACCGGAGCCCCATCTTTAGCATCCGGATCCAGGCAAGTGTACCTTGCCATCCTGTATCTCAGTTTCCAAATTATTTATTTATTTATTCTATGCATTGTGTGCGCTTTGGATCAGAACCGTTATTTAGCTTCTGGGTCATAACCGGGTGCAGACGTTCGTTGGTAACGTCTGATAACAATTGTTAGATATTCGCAACACCTTGATATACCTACTTGGTTACATCATAACCCTAGGACATATTCAGACACCATCATCATGCCAGATTTCCTGTATTCTGATACTGTCAGCATGACCGAAATCTGGGATGACTTTAGGGTCATGATTGTTGATAGTTACTTCAGTATGACGAGACTGTTAGATAGAGGTTTAGGTTTAGCGAACACTCGTTGACCTCTTTGGGAGGGGAAGACAGTTACTAGATATTTGGGCTACTCTGCACGCGCTTTATATATGTATTTTTCCTATTTATGTAGTATCCTTGTATCCGGAGTCGTAGTATCACCCTTGTGACTCTGTGCTCAGAGCTACGGTACGCCCTGCGTGTCTCTGTGTTCGGAGCTATAATTTTATTTTGGACAGCCCACGCGTTGAACATTGTCTTCAAAGTTGTGTCTCACTTAGATAGTTATGCTAGATTACACTGATGTTGCACTTATTTCTTTCTGTTATACTATGACATACTATTTTTGTACCTTGTTACGTCCTTCTGAGGACCTGGTCTCCTGCCAATTTTTGCAGCGTAGACGATTACGAAGTCTTTGGAGTTGCTGATGGAGTTGCTTGTCTGGCAGGCATTGGTACCAGGTACTTATATTATTTCTACCAGAATTATGGTCATTATTTCATATTGTTTACTCATCTGCTGATGTAGCCTAGTTTTATAGACTCATATTTCTTCTCGAGTATATTCGAGTTTTTGTGTTACTGGGCAGCCGACTTTAGAACATGTAGCTCATTCTTGTGTATTCTGTTCATTGTGGATTGAGACATAGATATTTATATTTACCTGATTAATTAGATAGTGACCATTATAATACAACTTATACGTATTCGAGTCAGACCAGAGTCTGGTCGAATACGTAGCTGGCATGTTACGTATTCCTAGTCCTACGTATTTTGGGACTGGGGTATGACATATTTTTGTGGTGGCCCATGAAGGTCAAGAGCATATCGTTTGGGTTACGTTATTGTACCAAACGAGCCTGCAGTTTAGAATTTATTGTTGAATAGGATCTCAATTCATAATCGATTTTTTAAAAAACTCCCTTTGTATTCGATTATCGCCCTTGGACTTCCAAATTGTATTCGTTCATTTTTCATCAATATCATTATCATTGTTTCTTATCTCCTTTTATTTTAGAAAGACGAATGCTTGTGCCTGATGGTTTTCTCTAGAAGAAGATTGTAGTCCAGACGACAAAAGATATGATTTGTGTAATATTCTCTGAGAAGATTATTACCCTCAGTAGGGTAGGTTGATAGGTTCTTTTTATATTCTAGAACTAGTGATTATTAGTGTCACATCCCAGTCCCAAAAATACGTAGGACTAGGACACGTAAGCATGCCAGCCGCATGGATATGGCAACTCCAATATATGGAAACCAAATCCATACGTACGCTGTAATATGAATATAAAATCCATAAGTGGTATAAAATGTAATACAAGTCACAGGATAAAATCTAAATCTCATCCACCAAAATTATATAGAAATAAATAACCAGTATCTATGAAACTAGATCTCAATAAGAAGTATCTAAGGATGATAGTTGGATGGAAACAAATCCACTACCAACTCGAATATATGAGCAAATACAATATGAGTACAACACCACAACACAATATAAGAATACCAGCTATCCATCACAGCTCGAAGAGAAGACATCCTCGGATCATATGTAACCATCCAAATCTGCGCTCCTGCAAATACTCAAGAAAAGATACACCTGGCAGCGGACCAGGTCCTCAGAGGGACGTAACAAGATACAGAAAATACAAGCCAATTTGAATACAGTAAACATGC
Source organism: Iris macrosiphon (assembly GCA_036927795.1). NCBI lineage: Eukaryota > Viridiplantae > Streptophyta > Magnoliopsida > Asparagales > Iridaceae > Iris > Iris macrosiphon. Next base: position 108,274,041 of record JAYESA010000004.1, read on the forward strand.
ATATGGTTTAAAAATAGATAAGTATGCTGTACATGACAATCTATATGAATGCAAATGAGGACAACTTTTCGACGTATGGGCAAGGGTAGTCTACTCGATCTAAGCCTCACAACTCACACACCCGTCTAGAACATCAGAAATCGACATACCTCTGGGGTAGCGACCAGCGCGACACACGTCCGTAGTGCGAACTATATACTACGGTTTACCAGAGTGGTTAAAAGCCCATACGCCTAATGATTGTCCTCCCATGATACTAGGTGCCATGTGTGTGTCAACATATCTAATACATAGTAATGACTGAAAGAAAACTACACATGCAAGAAATATACATAAATGCAATGAATATACAAAAAATATAAATAGCATGCAAAAGTACTATAAACAATTTGGCAAGGTATCTTGCCTGGGGTCCTGCTGCTGGTATGAATCAGAGTCCAAGTCACAGTTCAAATAGCCTATGTATTACAAATTTATCACGTTAAAAGATAATTTATTTTAATTTATTTAATTTTGGAATAATTACTCTAAAATCCTATTTTAATCTTATTATTCTGATTTTTATGTTAATTCCTAAATTTTGTCCAAAGAAACTAAATTTTATCAACTCGAGACTCATGGCACGCAAATCAAGGCGATCTGTTGACCAAAAAGTCAACCGACACAAACTCAACTTTCATGCATGATTTCCTGTAGATTTCAGCGTCAAAAACATGCTAGAATTTACAGCTCGTCCGAATTCAAATTCGTTTGGGAATTATGGCACATACAAATTTTGTATTGTGCACCGATGGTTAAATTCTAACCTAGAAGTTCTACAGAATTAACAGTATGTAAATACTTCGAAATAAATTCTGGAAAAATATATGTCGATGATCTCGACATTATCTTTCCGAAACTTTAAACGGTTCGTGATTCTGATTCTTGGTTCTCCCGGAATCGCGAAAATATCGAAACACGTCTATTTTTGGACATGCTGTGCTCTACGAATTTTACAGAATTTAATACTCATAATTTAGAAAAATAATTTATTTAATCAGAAACCTAACCTCATTATCGTTCTAACAAAAAAACCTGGAGCGCATTTGGAGTCCGGATCTAGGAGATATCGTCTTTTTAATTCGTCATAACTAGTAAAAAATGAGACTGAATTTATGATGAATTTTGACTATTTTTGGACAAAAAAGAGAGGAATTTGGGGAAGAAAAATATGAAGGATGAGGTATTTATAATGGTGGAGACTACTTAATTAAATACAACTAGGATTGGTTAATTTGGATAGGATTATGATAAATTTAAATAAGGATATGATATACATTAAGTTGCTTTCCTAGTAGGTTCAGGATTTGAATTAATTTAAAGTAGAGTTTGAATCTATCTCAATAATTTACAATCTTGAATATAATTAAATATAATACAAATAATTTATAAAATCTTATTAATATCTATTAACACTAAATTAACATCTATCTAATATTAAGACTATATATATCCAAATAAATCCTAATTAATTTCAAAAATCTAAAATAACCTAAAAATAATTCTAAATAAATATTTATATAAGTAAATATATCGAGAAATTCATTTGCTAATTAAATAACAGAATACTCTAAAGAAATTCAATATCTATAATAATATAAAATATACACAAAATATCTATTTTGGGTGAGGGGGTTTACAATTAGCAAGAGAATTGGACCTAGTAGTACGTTCCTAGAACAGATAAAACCCTCCCCGTGCTTGAGATAACAGTAATTTAGGAAGTACTAGGAGCTAGAAAGATCGTTGATCCTAACCCTCTAGAATGATTTATGGAGACACATAGCCAGATGTTAGGAATTAGTTGTAGTATATGATAGCGATACCAGGAACAATATTATGAACTAGAGAAGATAAAAAATTTAGGCTCTCACATGGAAGATGATTATTTGATACCAGGAATTCTAGCATGTGCTTGGGAGATACCATTATTATAATTGCACAATGTGACTCGGAGCAATAAATAACGGAAGCAAGAAATTCAAGGAATATAATTTTAGGGAGAAATTTGAGGAGAAGAGTAATTATACATTAGAGAAGGAAGATTTTTTTTTTGAGGATTAGTGTTGTAAATAGAACAGGAAAATTTATTATGAGGTTAAGTCTAGACTATGACGTTGTCCTAGGTATGGATTGGTTGAGCCAATATCACGCAACGCTAGATTACCGATGTGGTAGCATTATATTTAGACCACCAGATCACCCTGAGTTTGAGTTTCTTCGGGGAGCTCGAGAGCAAGGTGTCCATCTACCTTAGAGGCACACATTGCATAAGGTGAACCGGTGTACCCCCGTATTATATCAGAGTTTGAGGATGTATTTCCAGAGGATCTTCCAGGCCTTCCATAAGACAGAGAGATAGAGTTCTCTATAGAGTTGACTCCCGGAGCCGAGCCAGTTACTTACCCCGTCTACAGACTAGCACCGAAGGAGTTGGTTGAGTTGAAGGTCCAAGTAGATGATCTCTTAGACAAGGGTTTCATTCAGGCTAGTGTTTCTCCATGGGGAGCACCCATCTTATTTGTGCCGAAGAAGGACAGAACGGTACGTTTGTGTATCGATTACAAGACGTTAAATGTTGTAACGATAAAGAACAAGTATCCTTTGCCGCGCATCGATGATATATTTGATCAGCTATGTGGCGCTTGTGTATTCTCGAAGATCGATCTCAGATCCGGCTATCATCAGATCAAGGTACGAAGGGAGGACATTCCGAAGATAGCTTTTCGGACGAAGTACGGGCACTATGAGTTCCTAGTCATGCCGTTTGGTTTAACCAACGTGCCAGAAGTATTTATGGGCCAGATGAACAAGGTTTTCCACCATTACTTAGATAAGTTTGTGGTGGTATTTATCGACGACATCTTGGTATATTTCAAGAGCCAAAAGGAGCACGAGGGGCATCTCAGGATCGTGTTGGAGACGCTGAGGCAGGAGAGGCTATATGCCAAGCTCAGCAAATGTGTGTTCTGCTTGGATAGAGTACCATTCCTGGGACACATAATCACCAGAGATGGACTATCAGTTGACCCGGAGAAGATGGCTGTAGTGGAGACATGGCTAACTCCTACATCAGTTACGGAGATTAGGAGTTTTCTCGGACTTGTCGAATATTATCAAAGGTTCGTGGAAAACTTCTCGAGGATCCTTTGCCTATGATGCGGCTGACACGTAAAGGCAAGGAGTTTATCTGGACTGAGGAGTGTCAGACGGCTTTCGATAAGCTGAAAAAGCGTCTGACATCAGCACCGATTTTGACACTTCCTACAGGATCGGGAGGATTTGTAGTGTATAGTGATGCATCTGGGAGCGGATTAGGATGTGTACTAATGCAGCATGATAAAGTGATAGCCTACGCATCGAGACAACTGAGAGTTCATGAGAAGAACTATCTGACGCACGATCTAGAGCTAGCTGTAGTGATATTTGCACTAAATCTATGGCGGCACTACCTTTATGGAGAGCGGATTAAGATTTACACAGATCATAAAAGTTTGAAGTATGTCTACATTCAGAAGAAGCTCAACATAAGACAGAGGCGATGGCTAGAGTTGATGAAAGACTATGATATCGAGTTGTAGTACCATCTTGGCAAGGCAAATGTAGTAGCAGATGTTTTAAGCAGGAAGCCCATGGCATACTTTTTGATGACTCAGTGGCAATTGTTAGAGGATCTTCAGGAGCTCGGGATAGAGGTTGTATTGCCAGGCATGGATGGATAGATGGCCAGTCTAGAGGTTCAGTCTACATTGGTTGAGAGGATCAAGGCAGCCCTGCCTATAGATGCGAGATTTCGACGACTGCGAGAGAGGACAGAGGCCGGTATGCAGACGGGACTCTGGAGTTCCTGTCAGCATTGTATCGGATCGTGATTCAGATTCACGTCACATTTTTGGCAGAGTATACAGGAGAGTCTAGGAAGTCATCTCAAGTTCAGCACTGTATTTTATCCACAGACTGATGGCCAGTCAGAGCGCACGATTCAGATACTAGAGGATATGTTGAGAGCGTGCATTATCGACTTTGGAGTATCTTGGGAGGACCATCTACACTTGGTGAAATTCTCCTACAACAACAGCTACCAACCCAGCATACAGATACTTGGTCCAGAGTTGGTGACACAGACCGTGGAGAAAGTGAAGCAGATTCAAGGCCACTGCGTGCAGCACAGGACAGACAGAAGCATTGGGCAGATACACACCGCAGACCCTTGGAGTTCAAGGAAGGTAACCATGTATTTTTGAAGTTATCACCCACTCGTGGTACCATCAGATTCGGGGGTAGAGGCAAGCTTAGTCCGAGGTACATCGGACCTTTTAACATCTTAGAGCGAGTTGGTGAAGTGGCTTATCGTCTTACATTGCCTCCATCATTAGAAAGAGTGCACGACATATTTCATGTATCGCAGTTGAGGAGATACGTGGCAGACCCTAGCCACGTGCTCGATCATTCAGAGATTACAGTCGGAGCCAGTTTATCGTATGCAGAGCAGCCAGTGGGGATACTCGATTGCAGTGAGAAGATTTTGAGGGGATAGACTATTCGACTGGTCAGGGTTGCATAGAAGCATCATTCGCCAGGCGAGTCTACCTGGGATCACAAGGATTCCATTCGACAGCATTTTTTGCATCTATTTGAGGACCGATGTACGAACTTACGTACTGCTTTCGAGTAACTGTTTCTCTTTTTAAAATTCTCGTAATTCTCTTTCGTGCGTTTCTTTTATTTTCGGGGAAAAAATTCTTCTAAGTTGGAAAGAATGTAAACCCCCTCAATTATTATTTTTAGGTAGACTAGTTAGGGTTAGAAATTTTGGTTTAGCATCAGGGTGTTTGAGGTTTAAAAATTATGTTGTATTTGATTGGTTCTTTAATTAAACCCTTGGTGCACCCTACCGTTGCTACAATATTTGGAGCCCAACAATAGCCCTAAATTCCCAAAAAATTATTGCACTCTTGACTTGACAAGCCAACCTAGGTGCTGGACTTTTCTGTCACTCACAAACACAATCCCTTGTGCTCTAATTTAATTGCACTACTTTCCCGTCCCAAAATCAATTCTTTAATCCTATATCGTGTACTTTTGTCGTTGCCATCATTTTGGGGACACAAAGTCAACCCGTTTAGCCGAACCAATTAAAGGACCCAAGATTGACACCAAGCCTATACCATTTATGACCTTTATGTCACTCCTAATTAAGATCCCATGTGTCCCTATTTAATTTAAGAGCACATGACACTTTATTTTAATTAAATTGGGGATACCAACTTTGACTAATCCCAACTTAACCCTAATTTAGTCCAAAATCCCTTACATGAAGCCCATGCAAAACACACAACACCCCCTCACCCTACATAACACCAAACACCACTTACCACACCAAATCTCCATCACTTTTCATTCATGTGCAAATACCCAAAAGTTAAGGGACTTATTTGCAAATAAGGTGCTAGGTGTCACCACCCTATTGGTCAAAGCCAATGAAGAAACCCCCTCCCTCTCATGGACCGGTCAAATCATCTCTCTCCCCGCCCTTTTGTTTGAACACTTTCTTAATGTTGAACTAGGCCCTTCATTCAAAATGCAACATCATCCCCACCACCCAATCTCCTATATAATCACTCATCCTCACACATTTCCCAATGAGCAGGCCCTAATCCGTAGAAGCCTAGGACCCCCCCCTCTCTCTTTCCTCCCTCTTCCCTACTTCACAGCCGAATTACACCACTCCCTATTTCTTCTACTTCTTCACTACTTCTCCTCCTTCACTTCTTCTCCTTCTTTATTTCTTCAAACACTCCAGCCAAACTCCTTCCTCACCACCCGCGACCGGCCTCCACCTTATTCTGGCCTCCACCCGCGCCTACTTCGGCCATGTTGTTGCTGCCTCCGCCCACAGCCGCTACCTCCTTCACCTCCACCTACACCGGAGCAACCGCCGCAGCCGCCGCTGCCAACCCCTCGGCCATCCGCTGCTACTTCCACCCGCTGCAGTTCTTTGACCCCCGCTGCGCCCACTCTGTCCAAGTGCAACTGCAGCACCACCCTCGGCCACTTTGCTGCTGCCGTCCCCCCCTCCCCCCCTCCCGTATCTCCACATTACCACGACCGAGCCACCCGCTGACACCTCTAGGAAACCGCTGCCACCACCTGCGGCAGTCGACGAACTACCCTCACACCACCTCCACGGCTAGCACTACCACCTCGACGAACCACCCTCGTACCACCACCACCACCTCCACGGCTAGCACCGCCACCTCCATGACCAGTTTCACCCCCCACGACCACCACCTCGAGCAACGTCCCCTTCACAACATTCGAGCACCCCGCCACCTCGGTCGAGACGCGTGCCACCCGTGCGGTCGATTCCATCCCTGACCGGAGCCGCAGCACCGCCGCTGCCACCACCCGCAGCCACCCGGGTAACTCCTCACCCATTTCCTTGTTTTAGTGTAGTTTTGCTTTTTGCTAAATAGAACCTAGTTAGGGTTAGGGTTATGAATGCTACACATGAGTTTGAGGGTTTATGATATATTTTCATGCATTGTTGATGGGTATTGAGGAGTATGTTTTTAAGTATGAAATGGTGTTGTGATATTATTAAGATGGTCATTTATTGAGGGCTTCATAACTAATGACGAATTGATTGAGGAGTAGCTATTTATATGTGAAATGGTGTTCGAATAATAAAATAACGGTTATATAAATGAGAGTTTGAGAATTAATAATTATTTTATTTGAGGATGATATATTTGAATGTACATAATAACGTCTGTCAACACAAGGATGGTATGGTTGAGGATGTGCATAGCTTGAACTACTGAAAGCACCATGATAAATAGTAGAAAATTGATGTTTTGGTTTGATGATGTTATACTGATGACTAATCGTAATTGATGCGACATTCCTTTAGTCATCTTTGGTCAACCCTCTAGTTTAGTGTCTATGTGAGCTATATGTAAATAAGACTGAAGCCTATGCTAGACGTATGTCACCTCTTATTTTAGAATAGCATCGTGATAGTTTATTGATTGAGCTTATATCTCGTCTCTAGGTATTTCAGGATCCACGGACTTGGACGTTGTACCGGAGCCCCATCTTCAGCATCCGTATCCAGACAAGTGTACCTTGCCATCCTGTATCTCAGTTTCCAGATTTTCTATTTATTTATTCTATACATTGTGCGCGCTTTGGATCAGAACCGTTACTTAGCTTCCGGGTCATAACCGGGTGTAGACGTTCGTTGGTAACGCCTGGTAACGATTGTTAGATGTTCGCAATACCTTGATATACCTACTTGGTTACATTATAACCCTAGGACACATTCAGACACCGTCATCATGCCAGATTTTCTGTATCCTAATACTGTCAGCATGACCGAAATTTGGGATGATTTTAGGGTCGTGATTGTTGATAGTTACTTCAGTATGACGAGAATGTTAGATCGAGGTTCAGGTTCAGGGAACACTCATTGACCTCTTTGGGAGGGGAAGACAGTTACTAGACGTTTGGGCTACTCTGCACCCACTTTATATATATATCTGTCCTATTTATGTATTGTTCCAGTATCCGGAGTCGTAGTATCACCCATGTGACTCTGTGCTCGGAGCTATGGTACGCCCCGTGTGTCTCTTTGTTCGGAGCAACGATTTTATTTTTGACAGCCCACGCGTCGAACATTGTCTTCAAAGTTGTGTCTTACTTAGATGGTTATGCTAGATTACACCGATGTTGCACTTGTTTCTTTCTGTTATACAATGACATACTGTTTTTGTACCTTGTTATATCCCTCTGAGGACCTGGTCTCCTGCCAGTTTTTGCAGCGTAGACGATTACGGAGTCTTTGGAGTTGCTGATGGAGTTGCTTGTCTGGCAGGCATTGGTACCAGGTACTTATATCATTTCTACTAGAGTTATGGTCATTATTTTATATTGTTTATTCATCTGCTGATGTAGCTTAGTTTTATAGACTCATATTTCTTCTCGAGTCCATTCGAGTTTGTGTGTTACTAGGCGACCGACTTTAGAACATGTAGCTCATTCTTGTGTATTCTGTTCATTGTGGATTGAGACATAGATATTTATATTTACCTAATTAATTAGATAGTGACCATTATAATATAGCTTATACGTATTCGAGTCAGACCAGAGTCTCGTCGATTGCGTAGTTGGCATGTTACGTATTCTTAGTCCTACGTATTTTGGGGCTGGGGCGTGACAGATAACATATCATAAGCAGAAATTTTGTTGATGGTCCACACAAGTGCTGCCCTCATCTGAAAATTCTTCTTTTTTGAAATATCGTACGTATTGGCGCCTACTTCTCACAGCTGAATCAACTCATCTATCAACGGTTGCCAGTACACATCGATGTTCCTCTTCGAATTTTCAGACCCTAGATAATAACGGTTAAGAACATAACCGGAGTCTTCATGCACATCTATGGCAGTAGGTTGTACGGGGTGACGATCACAGGACAAAACAAATACTGGGAACCCAAAAGTCCGAACGGGATAAAACTGTCGGAGGAGAGGTCCAATCTTACATTACGCTGATCCGAAGCAAAATCGGGATACTCTCGATCGAAGTACTTCAATGCTTCTCCATCAGATGGTTGATCCAACACTCCTTCAATCTGTTCTTGTCTGTGTCAACTCATGTTTTCGACAGTCTCCTTCACTATAAACAACATCTGCAACTGCGACGTTATAGGCAAGTAGTGCATCGAATCAGTCGACTTTCTTGCACCGACAAACCTTCCTATACCAGTTGCCTTGTAACGATCAGCACCATAAAATTTGCACACGTCTTCATCCTTATCGTCTTTGTAGTACAACAAGCACCCGTTGCGACATTCATCAATTTTCTCGTATCCTATCCAGAGTGATCTCACCATCCTCTTAGACTAATAGAAGTCTTTAGGTAACTTAACACCCGCCGACAAGATCTCTATAATCAACTCCATCAGTCGGTTGTAGTAATCTTGCGACATGTTAAAATCGGACTTGATGCTTAACAGTCTTGTAACCACCTCCAACGGTGAATGATCCTCACAACCAGGATATAATAGGGTCCTTGCATTCTCCAGTAACTCCATGAATTTTGTAGCATCGACATTCGGTTCCTCCTCAACTGCATCATGATTGTCTAGATCAAAACTAGGCCCCACAGCATCGAAAACCATGTTCATGCACCCATCGTCTTAATCAGCTTAGTCGTTGACATCCATATATGGCTCCACATAATGCTCCGGATCGGAGGCTAAAGACACAAGTTCTCCGTGTGAGGTCCACTGATAGTAATTCGGTATAAAATCACTCGAGTAGAAATGATATGTCACATCCACTTCTGAGTGATATTTCAAGTTGCGATATCTCATAAACTGATACTTAAAATTTGGTATCGTCCATGTATTGAGGCAACGCCTTGACGAACTGCAGGAACTGTTCCACCCCCTGTATGAATTCATCCAATACACCGCACATGTCATCAGGATGACGATTATACATCCGCGAACGGTGACGTAGGTAGTAATTTAGATCCATTTTTAGATACTTATGCAAAGATGAATAGACATCGTTCAAGTATATTATCCAAATGGATGCAAAGATGGATACACATGTTCATCAAAGTAACAACTCCTATTGATGCATGAGTATTCGAGTTGTGATGCGTGAGTATCGATATCGTGGTTCATGAGTATCCGTTTTATAATTCGTGACTATCTAAAAACTAGTAGACATGTTGACAACTCCGATTTTAAACCCTATTAAATATGTGTCATCACGTGTTCATTATCAGCCCTTCTTTGAAAAGTATATTTGTATATGTAAGTCTTTTTAATACTTTTAGAGTCATATCATATTTTTGAAAAATCTGACATGGTTACTTTGATGCGTTCTCTATCTTTTCTACGATTTTTCAAAAATTGATAGAACACTAAAAGCCTCAAGAAGGCTTACATATGTAAATTTACTTTTTAGAGAAGGGATGTCATGGACACTTGACTTTGGGCAGACCACTACTAGTAGGTATCTATCACATATTACCAATATATATATACACCCTTATATGTATTTCACCCAGTATCTTGACTCATGCCTTGACAACTACCCTTACCTTGATATCCTAGTATCTACCCTCACCTATGGGTAGAGTAAAATATGAAAAACGTTAGCGACGTCATAATGCGGCGTCGCTAAACATCGCTGATGTTATAATATTTAGCAACGTGTTAACACATGTATTAGGGTTAGGGTTGTATTCATGACATGTGATTATCCGTATCATGATTTGTGATTACCAACACATATTAGGGATACAATTAGATATAAGTTATTATGTATTACTAGTTACTGAATGTTCAAGATGGTCGAAGTATGGTTTCCTTAACCCATGATAACTTAACTACAACATACTTACACACAAGAGGTTGAGTTTTCTTTTGATACTTTTGGTATCTTTACTAGGATGTTCAAATGTTACGGAAGAAAGGCTCTTGATTATCTTTTCTGTACAAAAGATGTTCTTTGTGAATTTTTAACAATGATGGGGTTAAGTGTTTTCTTGGTTGATCTTTACCTGACTTCCGATCGTTGTACAAACCAAAAGATGGTTCATAGGGTCATGAACCATCTTCATTCTAGTACATCTATCTGAAGTCGGGTATAAAGATCACCCAAGAAAATACTTAATCTTCTCATTGTTAAAATTCCACAAAGAAAATTTTGTGCACAGAAAAGATAATCAAGATCATTTCTTCCGTAAAATTTGAATATCCTAGTAAAGACACCAGAAGTACCAAAAGAAAACTCAACCTCTTGTGAGTAAGTGTGATGTAGTTAAGCTGTCATGGATTAAGGAAACAAGACTTCGATCATCATGAACATTTTTTAACTAGTAAATACATAATAACTTATATCTAATTATAAGTGTCAGTGTGTTTGTGTCGTATAAATTTAGTTTTCAGAGAATGGCTCACATGGACACTTGACTTCGGAGTGTCCAACATAGGCACGATCATAGTCACAACTATTCTAGACTTATTCTAGACGTAAATTTTGGGGTGTCAAGTATGTTACGTATGTTATCAATATATATATATATATATATATATATATATATATATATATATATATATATATATATATATATATATATATATATATATATATATATATATATTAAGATAGGTTGCGAACATAGGTTACCAACATAGACACGATCATAGTCACAACTTGACACCCTAAACTATTTTGTAACACAAATACACATATAACCAAATGCGATACATAGGCCCCTTCATACACATATAACCAAATAAAACACAAATACACACATGCAACACTATTTTGGTAGAAAAGTATCTGTGTATCGGTGTGTCGTGTCAGCGTGTGTGTGTCATGTCAATGTGAGTACGTCTCGTCCGTGTATGGGTGTGTGCCGTCCGTGTGTGTGTGTGTGTATGTGTCGTATTGTGTATGTGTCTATGTGTGTGTATGTGTATGTGTTTGTGTTTGTGTTTGTGTTTGTGTTTGTGTCGTGTCAGATAGGGGTTAGACAGGGTTAGGGTTTACCTGTGTCTGTGTCATGTCGGATAGTGTAGAGAAGGTGGATGTATGTCCATATGTGTATGTGTCTGTGTCTATGTATGTATGTCGTGTATGTGTTTGTGTTTGTGTTTGTGTGTCCATGTGTGTATGTGTTTATGTCTGTGTCATGTTAGATAGGGTTAGCGTTTACTTGTGTCTTTGTCATGTCAGATAGTATAGAGAAGGGGATGTGTGTCCGTGTGTGTGTATGTGTTTGTGTCTATGTATGTGTGTCTGTGTGTGTATGTGTCAGTGTTTGTGTCTGTGTATGTGTGTCCGTGTGTGTGTTTGTCTGTGTCGTGTCAGATAGGTTTAGGGTTTACCTGGGTCGACCGTGGAGAGAAAGGGTCCACCGAGGCATGGTCAAAGAGGGCGACACTGGGCCGGTCGGAGAGGTCGACGTGGGGTCGTCGTTGTCTCGGGGGTCGCCGAAGCTGGGGACAAAGGGGGAAGAGGGTCGCCGGGGGGAGGGGAAGAAGGTTGCTGGAGTGGTGGAAGAGGGTCGCCAGGGGTGTGGGGGGGGAATAAAAAGTTTGGGGACGAAAGAGTAGGGGAAAATGAAAAGTTGAAACCCCACCCTATTTGAAATAATTTAACAACGTCTAATATGGACGTCACTAAACGTCGCTATTTTTTAATATTCTGCGACGTACATGTAGAAACGTCGCTGTTATAAAAAATATAGCGACGATCGCCGACTTCTCGGCGATGTCCGTTTCCATAATATTAATAGTAGTCGCTAGACGTCGCTGAATGTCGCCAACAATGACGCATTGCGACGTCAATTTAATACATCGCTAAAATCTATAATATTAGCGACGTCTTCATCTGGAGTCGCTAAATACGTCACTAATTTGACTTATTTTGATAGTGAACTCTTGTGCCACCCACATTTACAAACCATCAAGGAAGAATAATAGGCGGTCCTCTTCACCCATGTTGGATATGGCAATCATGAGATGAGTGAACTCCGCATCATAGTCCTTGATTGACTCGATATGCTTGAGTTGACGCAAGCTCCTCCTTGCTACGAACTCAACATTCTCCGGGTAAAATTGTGACTTGATCTCCTTCTTGAGATCCTCCCAAGTCTCGATCGAGCACAAATTCCTCTCTCTTTCGATGCACCTACGACACCACCATATCATAGCATAATCATGATGCAAAAGGAACACAATATTTATCTTATCGGCCAAATATTCGATGCGAATCACCTTAATGTATCGCTTGATGTTGCATAGAAAATTATCCACATTCTTCGTGTCTCGAGCATCATTGAAGTATTTTGGCTCGAGATACTTCACCTTTGGTGTCGCCTCCCTGCTCGAAGACCCACCATTGGCGATAACATTCTCAAGAATTGCGATCTTGGTCTTAAGTTCTTCACGCAGTTCAGCAATCTCTGTCATCGTAGTCTGGCGTTTCTCCTCGAACCCGGTTTGCATCTTACGAAGTTGCTCTCAGAACAACGTCATGACATCGAGGCCATCACTTTTCAATTATGAGAGAACGCTTCGTAAGCCGTTTGATTTTGTTCCACTTTGGTCTCTACACCCGTCATGCCCTTTTTCAAGAGTTCCAGACGGGACACCAGATCGCCTAAGACTCGTTCCAACGACGATTCCTTACTTTTTGTCCCTCCTGGTGTTCTTGCCTTTCTCATTGGGCAATACAAGAGGCTCGTAGAGGACGATCTCGGATGTCGACATGGCAACTATCGACCTTCGATCTGATACCAGTTGTCATGGACTTATTATTTTTCCTACACTTTGATCCGTACGGCGCATAAGCTTACACTTCGAAAACCTGTACAAGCTTTCACCCGAATGAACTCAGCTAGAATGCTAAGAAGAGAGAGAATAATAGAACAATAGTGGAACTTCAAAGACTTTTATTATATAAAAGAAAGCTTATAAGTTTCGGTGGTGAGAAGCAAATAAAATTCTTCCTTATTTACTAAGTTTCAAAGGACTTATAAAACTTTTCTAGAAAAATTATTCCATAACATATTCTAAAAATTATTCTTGATCATAGAAATATTATATGCATGCTTCTAGATGTTAGATATTTGAAAAAAAAAAATCTAAAATATTAAAAAATGGACAAAAAAAAATAGAACAATTTTTTTTTTTTCCCACAACAACCCACTAAAATATATTCTTCAATCTCCAGATCTCCTCTCTCGACTTGGCATTTACACGTAGAGGAACCCAAATTTACAACAATATGCGAAAATTCATGAAATCAGCCTTTCTGGATAACCAAAACTTTGAGCAAAGAGACAGGTGGTCGGTGACCAGTACAGTAGAACCAAACTCCAAAGATTGGAAGATAAGGACGAGAGCCAAAAAGAGGGGGACAGGCTCACTTGGTTCAGAGTCGTCAGAAAAATTAGTGTGCGCCAGTATTCTCTTTGTTCCTTCCACCATCAAACTGAGGTATCATCGTAACAAGACAGTTAAAAAAAAAAAAAAGACGACTAATTCATACATAATAGTGTACTCGGAAGAACATTACTAGTAGGAACAAATAATTTACATTTACATTTACCTAATAGCAAAACAAGTAATAGCTAGCTAGCTAGAGACGACAGTTGAGGTCTGGCCCTAGCTATATTCATTCACTCACTCACTCACTCACTCACTCGTCGTCCGAGGTGTCGGGGCTGGGGTGCTGGTTGAGGTCCGGCCTCTGCTGCTTTTGATTGTTCGACGTCGACGGCGACGGCACCAGACCCATCTGCAGCGCGTCAATCCTCGTCCCGACCTCTGTGGCCTTCTTCCTGATGGACGCCGCGGAGAGCTGCTGGCAGTCCGCGTCAGCAAGTTGAGTCTCCTCCGCCGATATCTCTTCGGGGAAATTGAGCCTAGCGGAGCGGCCGCGCAGGAGGAAGACGGCCGTGTCGTAGGCCCTGGCTGCGGCCACGGGGGTGGAGTAGGACCCGAGCCAGATCCTTGTCCTCTTCTTGGGCTCACGTATCTCGGCCACCCACTTCCCCCACTTTCTCATCCTCACTCCTCTGTACACCCTACTCCCTTTCCCCGACGCCGCCACCGCCGGACAGAAGGAACTCGACTTCCTCCTCTTCATTTCCTCGCCGCCACCGCTGCTGCTGCTGCTCGTCGTGTTGGTGTTGATCGTGGTGGTGGGCCAGCACTCTCCCTCCGTCGACGCCATCCCCTTCTTCCTTTCTCTATTTCTCCTCTTTCCTCTCCTCCTCTTTTCTCTCTCTCTCTCTCTCTTTATATATATATATATATATATATATATATATATATTTTTTTGTATATCTTATGTTTTAAGAAATAAAAAAAAATTTCTGTTGTTTAATTCATCTAATTTTAATTAGATGATTTAAACAATATTCAACAGATAATATATATAAATGTTCTAAAATTAATCGAATAGTGTTATATTATAGAACCCTTATAAAATATGTGTAATTATAGGCTTGCAATCAAATTCAACAATAATAGCAGGACTTAAGGACTAATATGAATGAAGAGAAAAAACAATAATAGCAGGACTTAAGGACTAATATATTCATTTAGTGGCTAATGATTGAGATTATAGAAAGAATTAGAGAGGTGGTGGTCTTCAGCAGCCAACCGACCGACATGCACTACTGAGGTGAGGGAAGCCGAGCTGCGTCCACGTGTCGGTCTGACAACACGTCATAGGCCGAGACACCGACGTGTCCGTTTCATCTACGGAAAAGCCAGCCAAGCGCAAGAGAGAGAGAGAGAGAGACTCCTTCGGCTGTTAAGCTTCTGTTGCTGGCGGACAAAGAAAGAAAGTGCAAGTGGGATGGAGTATGGACTCATTTGGGTATTTGTTTGCTTCTGCGATCGTTATTACTCGATTCTTATTATCCAAGTTTTATTAATTAGGGTATGGGGGTGTGTATGTGTGGTTTTGTAGATTAGTCCTTGTAGTTGTTTACAATTTGAATTTTAGTTGATTATTATTGTATTGATGTGAATGCAATGGTTTGACCAATCTTAAACGTGTAAGATTGTATTTGGAAATTGGGCATAATCTAATGATGTAAGAATCTCTCTTGGTCGGTAGTGCTCTGAGTGAGGAGTTTTTTTTTCTGTGAGGTCGGTCTTCAGCCGCTTGGCTACTTGAAGCGACAAATTGTTCGTTGTTATGGCACTAGCTACTTACTTTTTCAAACAATCAGTTGGCTATTCTGACACATGCCACACCGATTATCTGTCTCCAGAACTTAAGCCACTAATCTCAATTTCTTATTTGAAATTTCTGCCATGAATTTGCTAGGTTTATATGAATATTGCTTGTTTTGGATGGAATTTAACCTATATGTTGAACATCTCATAGTGCGATGAACACTATCTGTAAATCGAAGAAGTTCGAAAAGTCGAAGGCGACAATTGTGACACGTTTTGAACGAATGTCAAACTTTGGACAAAACTTGTATCAGTGTCAGCGATATACCGACGGTATATTGTCATCGGTGTACTGCTGGTAGCTGGTATATTGGTGGTGTACAAGGTTTTGTTCTAGAAAAGTTCTTGTACAAAGTGTTTATTTTTTAATATACCAGTAGGTATATCGTCTTCAGGATATCGTGGGTATACCGTCGCATGTATACCGTTGTCGGAGCAGAAAGCTATTTTTTTGTATTTTTATTAACACCGTTGGATCGTGATCAACGATTCAAAGTTTGATGTTTTAAATAGATTTTTTTTTAACCCTAAACTTTGAGCAATACAATTTAATGAGAGTTTCTCAAAGGGTGCAATTCTTCAACCAATTGAGCAAAAGGGTTTCTAAGGCCCTGTTTGGATAGGCTTTTAATTTCAATTTTTTGAGTTTAAACTCAAAAGCAACTGTAAACAATGTTTGGACAGCTCCCTCGCTACTTTGCTTTCAGAAAAAATTTCACAAAGTTGACGTTTTTAACTTTCCTTTCCCAAAGCAATTAAAACCTCTTTTCAAAATGCAACACTCTCACATTCCCCCTTCACACCAGGCGGGTCCCACCCCACCCCCAAACCCTCCTACTCCCTCGATTTTCCCTCTCTCAAAGAAAAATATCCAACCCTCTTTTTGAGACTCCATCGACCAAACCCTAATGATGAGCTCCATCGCTCAGTCGACGAGGACGACGACCATCTGGACGAAGACGAAGGAGACGACGACCTCGACCACCTCGTCCTCGTCGACTACCTCGATCGATCATTCTTGGTCTGGTGAGGAGATCTGGCGCCTCCGTGAGATCCGGCGCCTCCGCGAGATCCGGCGCCTCCGCGAAAGGGGGGTCTTACTGACACCAAAGGAGGTCGAGGTTGCGGAGGCCCTCGCCATCCCCTCCTCCCTCAGGCTCAGCGGCCTCGAACCCCCTTATTAACACCCTGATTTTTAGAAATTAAATTTTATTTCATTATTTGTAATTACTAAGTTTTAGGGAATTTTTTTTGTAATTTTAGCTAATTATAATAAATGTTCGTTCATGAATTTATATTTTGTGTATTAAATTAATTATTAAAATAGTGCAAAAATTATATTTTTGGTGTATAACAAATAATAGAATATTGTGTAATTTTTATAGAATTTATTGGGGTCTAAAACTATTTTTAGATAGCTAATTGCATTGATTTATAATAAACCAACCCAAACCAACCCAAACCAAACTGAACCAAAACGAACCAAACAGAATCAAACCAACCCAACTAACCAACCCGGATCCCAAACCCATACCCGCAACCCACCAACCCGCGACCCGACCAGAAACCCCAACCTATTCAGTAACAGTAACCCCCGCAGTTTCCCGGCACCCCCTCACTTCCTCTCCCGAAACCGCCAATCTCTCATCTTCGTCTCCCCGTAACTCCCTTTCTGTTACCCTATAAAATCCCTAGCCTAGACGACCACCATAACCATCATCTCCTCTTCCACCTCGACCAACCACAGTCGTCGACGACCGCTGGACCGCCGCCGCACGCCGCCGCAAAGTAGCCGTTCCGACATCTCGAGCACAACACACATTAATGTACCCATCTTCTAGCCCTTGTATCTCCCTGCACAGTTCACTAAATGTCAACCCGTCGAATACTATACGAAGACCACATGACCCTCTTGAACCCTGTATAATTAGTTTGGCCTATTATGTCCTGTGTCGGTCGCAATTTGCAACACAAAAGAGGAAAAAAATGACCAATTTTGTAGTTCAGAAACTGTCCCAATCACCCAAGTTTATGTCTGATCTTCTTCCAACCTAGTTAATATTTTAAATTCCACTTAAACAGTAATTTAGGCAACATAACCGAGATTTAATCTCTTTAATTAGTTTATTTTAGTTTGTTGTATGATGTAATTTATTCGCTGTTGAATTTGACCAAAAATTTGGGTTTTTAAACCCAAAATTTTCCCAAATGGGGTGCGTTCCGCTAAACGAGACGACTTTGTCATGTGCGAATTACATCGAAAGGTGCGTATCGTCAACGCAGACGTGTGAGATTTCACAGAAGTTGATTTGGATATGCGTGCACACCGGAATCAATGCGTATCCGTCGAAAAGTCCCGTATCGGCCTGTTCTGACACTCATCATAATTTTGTCTGTAATTGTCGTTTCGCAACGAAACTTATGCCATAGGATTTGTAGTATTATGCTAGTCCTGTGACCCAATTTTGGTCCAATTCTGAGAACGTTGACGAAACCCTGTTTCGTGGGCCCCACGGTTTCACTTGACGGACAATTTCGTGATCGAATCATCAGAATCCAGTTCTGAATATTCAGTTGGGTTCGTATCATCATTCTAGACTCGTAGACACTTAGTTTGACAAATTTGGAAAACTTTGTCTTTTGTACATTTTTTGGTGCGAAGTGGGCCACAATTGGACCCTTCTTTGATCCGAAACTGTTAATTTTGTCCGTGTCCAAATTGGACTTATGGGTAGTCAATCATAGCTATTTCAAGTTTTCTGAGAACAATGGTGATATTTTTTCAGCATCCGGAGGCGTACCTGGAGATTCCACTTATATAGGAATGACTTACGGAGCTCAGAACACAGGCAAGTGTACCTTGCCAAACTTGCAGCAGTTCCTGTGATATTATTTGCTTGAGTTATTTCTATATATATACTTCTGTAATATACCTGTTCAACCTAGGACCGTGAGATATTGCGTAACGTTCGAACAAGATTCGGGTATCGATGCCATACGCGGAGTCGTGTAACGTTACTTAGAGAGTTGATACCACGACCCTATATATTTTCGTGGTTGCTTTACCAAGTACGTCATACCATAAGACACTTGATACTATTCATGTGACAGAATCTTTCCTGAGTTATTCGTGGTAATTCTGTATAGGCTTACAGGATTCGTGACATGAGACTTGCATATACATAGATATCATTATGACTCGTTGTACTAGTTAGAGGTCATGATCTTGCGTATTATGGATATGAGACGTCGTGGACATGAGGCATGAGATTACATTGGGTGTGGAGAGACACACAGACTACAGACTGATTATATACATATATACTTTATTATTGAGGTGCTTTAGTCTCTGTTCAAGAGCTTGGCCCATTACGTGATATTACTGCTACCGGCTCCCCGATACAGAGCTTGTAGTGGTCTCAGCCTGAGTACTAGTGATGCTCTCATTTATATTTTACATAGCTAGTTAAATAGCTTGCCCTGAGGATCTATTTTTATATATTGCATTTTATTTGGCTTGAGTTATTCTTGTACCTTGATATGTCCCCTGAGGACCTGGATCCGGATTATGTCACCAGGTACAACAGAGGAGGAATACCCTGAGATATACGGGACAGGAGCTGACGCTGGAGCAGTACTGGCACCAGAGGATGAGGTTGTGCCAGAGAATTTTTCCTGAGTATTCTGTTACATACTTAGTTATTTATGCTTTCAGTTATTTCATATCTTGACTCATGGACTTATGTATTAACTTATTTTATCGGGTTGTTCCTCGAGACACTATTTATTTGGACTTGTTGATGGACTACATTTCTTTTATCTATTATCTTGACTAGTCTATCATATTGAATTATGTTTACTTTCTGTGGATGAGATTAGAATTATACTAAGATAGATGGTGTAGACTTATATTATTATTTATTACAGCTTAAGTGCACTCTAACGGGTCCATTAAATTGGTTTGCCCATTGGAGTTGTGCTGCTGGCCATTGCCACAATGTTAGTCCCTCGATATTTTGGGACTGGGGCGTGACACCCCTGCATTGGCCAGCACCAGTCTCGAATCTACTCCGACAGCGTCGAAGTCAACGAAAAGTCGACGAGGACGACGACCTCGATCGGATCCTCTTCGGCAATGTTGAAGTCAACAAAGATGAAGACCTCGTCCTAGCTCATCGTCGAGGACGACATCGAGGGGCCAAGGGTCGAGGACGACGTCGAGAGGCCAGTGGCTGACGAACGATGACCGGAACCGGAGAGTAGTGTCTGTGTCGGACACGAATTGAGTGAACAGGATACATATGTTTTGTTGGACACAAAAAAGATTTGGTGGGGACACAGAATAGACACGAACAGATTAATTTTAATAAAAATATTTTATAAAATTTTAATAAACAATATTTACAAAATATTTTTCAAAACATAATTTTGAAACTTTTATTTCTTAAAATTATTTTCCAGATGAAAGTAATCAAACACAAAGCTAGAATTTTTATACTAAGAAAATAACTTTATAACCTAATTTCAAAAGACTATTTTCAGAAACTATATCTAAACAGATCCTAAGTTTTTGAGTTTGATTTGAAGAGAGATCGTTTCAGAGAGCTAGTACATCGGTTCTTTCTCATCATGTCGTCTTCGGTAATCTTTTACTATTTTGTGATCTATTTAGTGTACTTGAGGAGTTGTTGTAATCCGTGTGGATTGGTGAAGGAGTTTGTAAATGAGTCGGTGTATTTTTTTAATCTATTAGTGGAAATTTTTTCTGATTGGATTTTGATCGTCCCATAACTTTTTTGTTGTTGTGTTTACGTTGTGTCCTTGTGTGTAAATTTTGACGTAATTGGTTTCTGCGATTTTTTTTTGGTTCTCACCAAGTTTCTTCGATTTAGAGAATGATTCTCAACATTCGATCCTAACATATATATATGACATACACAGATTTTCCGTATTCGTTGCTAACATATACATATGACATACACAGATTGATTTGAGAACTTATTACGCCTAATCTACTGCTAATTTGTGAGAAATTGATAAATTGATCATAAGGATGTATATACTTGTGGGTATGATCTTTATTTATTAATACATTTTTCTTAATTAAATTTTTAATTGATCAGTGTATTTGATATAAATGGGTTATCCTACCTTAGGTGTAGAAGATTGTATCTATATATTACGTAAAATATAAGGATCTAGGAATCACCGAGGAATTTAGTCATTAATATTGGTTGACTTTTGTTCTGTTTTCTTTATTCAGAGTAGATATGGTAAAATAAATTATACTCGTAATTCTGAGATTGGAACTAATGATAAGAAGTGTTATAAAATTCATCACTTGATAATTCTTTCTATTTAAAATTTACTTGATTTTTATATTTGATGTAAATAATTTGTCTACCATAGGTGTAGAAGATAGTATATAGTTGGAAAGTATATATAAACTAAGGATCTACTACAGGAGCAGAAGGCCTGGCTTTGACGATGGCCCTTAAGCTGTGCAGAAGAAAGAACATCAAAACCGTGATCTTCGAGGGCGACTGTAAAGTGCTGATAGTCTTGAGTTATGGAGAACTTATTTAGTCCCACATCGGATAGAAAATAAGGAGGAGGCTAACCTCCTCCTATATATATGTATCCTTTCTCTTGGAAAATAAATCGATCAAGTCTTTTCTACATGATATCAGAGCCAAATCTCTGAATTATTTTTCCATAAAAAAAATTCTTCTCCACCCATGTCACTCACCCACCCCCCCTCCTCTCTCTGTGAGTGGACGACCCCACCCCCATCCCCCCTCCTGCCTCCCTCTGTGAGTGGACGCCCCCCTACGCATCCCTTTGTGAGTGGAAGGCACTCCCTACGCCTCCCTCTGTGAGTGGCAAACCCCCCCACCTCACCCTCGGGTGTCGTCGACGTCCCCGCGGGTGTCGTCAAACCCGTCGGATGCTGGGTACGTTGCTCGTCGTACGATGGCATAGGCGAGTTCTACCCATCGTGCACCTCTCCTACCGCATGAACTTGAAAGTGTATAGATAGATGGTCGTGATCTCGGGTAGGCGCACGACTCTTGTTTAAGTTGAGTTTGATTTCGTTCATGTGCAACTGTGAAGATGAGAACACATGTGACTAGTCATGAGCTGAAAGAGATACTGAAAGGAATGATGAGGGTATTTCAGGCCAAATTAGAGGAGATCTCATCCAGTAGGATAATTTTTCCCGTAATATAATCGTCGTAGGTGATGAAGAAGATAGAGTTACTACCCAATGACATCAAACTTAAGGGGACAAGAAACTACCTGAGTTTGTCTAGGAGGGCGTAGTTGAACCTTCGGACCAAGGAACTTGAAAAATATGTGAAGGGAGAGTGCACTAAGCCAGAGGATAAGACGGGTGATGAGTGGAGCGCATCGAGTCACCTTAATTTTATGGTGGTTTCTTGGATATTGACTTCTATTTCTCCATCTATAACTGGGATGGTGGAGTCGATCTGCAGTGCATCTGATGTCTGAAAGACATTGGCTGGGATGTACTCTAGATCTGGGAGCATCATGCTGATGATAGAAGTTGAGAAAAAGATTGATGCTATCACACAGGGGGAGAAGACAATACTATAGTATGTAGCGGAGCTACGTTGCTTATGGGCGGACTTAGACCACTGTGATCCGCTATCATTGCAAAACTCGGTAGATGTTCTCCTTAGGAAACCGTACCTTGAGCGTAGGCGTGTGGCTCATTTTCTCAAGGTTCTGAACCCGCGGTTTGAGGTTAGGAGGGCAGCAATGTGTTATCTGCCATATTTTTTTTCCTGGATGAGGTGTTGCATCGATGGAGCAAGAGGAGATCAGACATAAGGTGATAAAAGGTGAGACCTCACTGGCTGTCCGCTCGGCATTGGTGATTCTTAATGCTCCCCTCAGCGATGACAGTGAGTGCTATAATTACAGAAAGAAAGGGCACCCTAGCTACAACTGCCCTCAACCCTGTAATTCTAGTCATAGCCGAGGAGGTAGATGACAGAGTGGTGGACATGCAGGTGAAGGAGACAGGGGACGTGGAGGCCGTAGAGTTGCTCACCTAGCTGTGGCAGAGAAGACCACTACCAAAATGACTGGATCTGAGATGACAGAGCTGGAGGAACTACGTCAGTTCAAGCTTCAGGTTAAGAGTTCTTAGGGCAAGGGACCAGCCACTCAGGATCTGGATAATACTACCTACCTTGGTAACTTTACTATTTATGCTGCTCATGTAGGAATAGGTATCCCGGTTTAGGCACTTGTATCCACTAAATCCTATACTGGTTGGATCATAGACTCAGATGCATCTAAGCATATTACAGGTACATCTAGTGAGTTTTTATTATAGTATCCAAGCAATCATATGCATCCCAAGACAGTTCAGACTGCTGATGGGACATCCCAACCCATCAGGGGTACTGGCTTGGTCTATTGTACTTCATCAGTTATCCTGTCATCTGTATTGCATGTTCCTTCATTTATGGTCAACTTACTTTCTGTTAGCTCTCTTATTGATCAATTAAATTATACCGTTCTTTTTGATCGGGACATGTGTTCTTTTCAGGAGAAGTCCACATGAAAGGGACTTGGGACTAGCATCAGACATGATGGCCTTTGGTACCTTAACAGGGAGGCTGCAATGCTTGTTGATACTACTAGTAGAGGGCCAGAGACAGAAGCAATGCTCTAACACTACAGATTGGGACACTTATCTTTTTATAGTTTGAATAAGTTAGAACCTGAGATAATGAATAAAGTAGATACAAATATTATTTTCTAATGCTTGTGAACTTGGAAAGCATACACGTTCTACTTATAAAATGGTTGGTCTTTAAAATTTGAGCCATTTGTACTTGTCCATTCTGATGTTTGGGGGATTCAGATGGTTTGTTAACTTCATTGATTGCTACTCACGTATGACTTGGATCTACATGATGAAGCAAAAATCTGGGGTGTATAAATATTTTCAAGACTTCTCAGCATATATAAATACCCAGTTTGGAGTACATATAAAGATTCTCCGAACATATAATGGGACCGAGTACACCAACAAGAAGTTTGCTAATTTTATCTCTAGTTAGAAAATTCTTCTTCAAACCACTTGCCCAGACACTCCTGTTTAGAATGGGGCGGCTGAAGGCAAGAACAAACATCTACTAGAATTGGCACATTCTTTGATGTTAACAATGAATGTGCCAAAGTTCTTGTGGAGTGAGGCTGTTATGATAGCAGCTTATCTAATCAATAGGATGTCGTCAAGAGTATTAGGGATGAAGACACCATGTGAGATGCTCTTGGGCTCTAATATTTTTATTATTCCTCCCAAAGTATTTGGCTGCACATATTTTGTGTGAGATCAAAGAATGATGGTGAGCAGGTTGGATACACAGGCAGTTAAATGTATCTTTATAGGCTAATCATCAAGTCAAAAATGATACAAATGTTGGTATTCAACTGAAAGAAGTTTGTTTGTCAGTATGAACGTGACCTTCCGGGAGTTTAAACCATTTTATGAGGAGAAGACGAAGTTAAGTTCCTTGTTCGAGGATGGCTCTACTGATGCTAGTAGAGAGAAAGAGAATGAGAGTGGCATCATAGTTTGTATGATTCCATGTCCTTTTGAGTCACAGAGGAGTGATGGTGTCTAAGGGGAAGCCGACGGTTAGGGAGATCTGAGAGTATATAGGGAGCATGAGCAGCATCATGAGCTTCCTCCTTCTGCCCCAATACTAGTACCTACAAATGCTGATGTCCCAAGTCCCTCTTCTACAGGACCTTCTTCGGCCCTTCCACCTGAGTCACCTGGTAATAATTCCTCCCCAAATACTTCTAATACTCCTTTCTTGCTTCGTAAAACTTCTAGAGTCAGTAATGGAAAACCTCCAGCTAAGTTTGGCAGTTGGGATACTGATATTGCACATTGTATTTCAAATGCATCTAATGTCCTTTCTTGCATTATTGCATTCAGTGCTTAAAACTAACAACTTGCAGGTAGCTAAGCAAGAACCTAGGTAGTTGAGTGCCATGCAGGAGAAACTTCAGGCCTTGAAGAAGAAGGAGCTGGTATCACTGCTAGCTGAAAAGCGTGTTGTTGGATGTAAATTGGTTTATACTATTAAGCAGACTCCAGAGGGAAAGATTGACAGGTGCAAGGCCAAATTGGTTTCTAAAGGCTACAACCAAACTTATGGTATTGACTATGTTGAGACCTTTGCTCCAGTAGCAAAGATGAGCACTACGCGAGTGTTGGTTTCTTGTGCTACCAACTTCAATTGGAAAATACATCATCTAGATGTCAAGAAAGCTTTTTTGCATACGGATCTCCAAGAGAAGGTGTATATAGATATTCCACCAGGCTATGCTACTTCACAAACAACTGGGAAGGTATGCAAATTGAAAAAGTCTTTGTATAGGCTAAGAAGTTTCTGAGAGCATGGTTTGATAGATTCAGGCTTGTAGTATGTGGTATAGGGTATAGGCAGTGTAATAGAGATCATAGTGTGTTTTACAGATACTCCAAGACTCGTATCACTATTCTTGCAGTCTATGTTGATGATATTGTTATTACTGGAGATGATACTAAGGAGATCCTACGGCTGAAGAAAAAACTTGAAGAGGAATTTGAAGTCAAGGATCTGGGACAGTTGAAGTACTTCCTCAAAATTGAACTTACAAGGTTACGAAAGGGTATAGTGCTTTCTCATTAAAAGTATACTCTGGACCTTCTTTCAGAGACAGGGATGTTGGGTTGCATAGTGTCTTCTACTCCTATCGACCAAAATCATAAGTTGTGTGCCAAGGGTGGTGATCCGGTGAGTAAGGAGCAATATCAAAGATTAGTTGGTCGACTTCTATATCTATGCCATACAAGACCAGATATTACTCAAGCTATGAGTGTGTTGAGTAGATATATGCATGATCCTAGAGCCGCATATAGAGGCAGTTTGCAGAATTCTCAGGTATATTAAAGGAAGTCAAGGAAAGGATTTATGATTCAGAAGTTTTGGACATCTAAGATTTGAAGACTATTATGATGTTGATTGAGTGGGTTGTATAGACGATCGCAGGTCCACTACAGGTTACTATATTTTTGTTGGAGGCAATCTTGTATCTTGGCACAACAAGAAGCAAGAAGTAGTGGCTAGGTCTACAGTTGAGGCCAAGTACAAGGCTATGGCAGTTAGCCTATGCGAGATGATGTGGGTGAAGAGAATTTTGTCTGGGATGCATTTGTTTAGAGAAGACTCCCTACAACTTTGGTGTGAAACAAATCAGCAATTGATATTGCAAACAATCTAGTTCAGCATGATCGAACCAAACATGTAGAGATTGATCGGTTCTTCATCAAGGAGAAGCTGAATAGAGGAATTTTGACTATGTAAAATCAGTGGAGCAGTTAGCTGATTGTTTAACGAAAGGTTTAGGTCCTAGAGATTTTTATACATTTTATAATAATATGGGGATGATTGATATCTATCGTCCATCTTGAGAGAGAGTGTTGAGTTATGGGGACTTATTTAGTCCCACATCGGATAGAAAATAAGGAGGAGGCTAGCCTCCTCCTATATATATGTACCCTCTCTCTTAAAAATAAATCGATCAAGTCTTTTCTACATATAAACACCATAACTCATCAGAATATGGATATCCTTTGGAAGGTGAGACATACAATAATCGAAGAAGCTAGGTCTGCTCTTAACGTTAACAATGGTGTTGACATCGCGCAAAACAATACTCAGGATAAAGTTAGTCGAACTTTTGTATTGATTGGAAATTGACAAATAGTACAAAAGAATCTCTAGTACAGAAGAATCTAAGTACAATAAAAGATAACTTGGCAAGTGTGATGGTGGAGATCGAGCACTGTAGTGGCTCCTTACTCTATTGAAGATCCGGGACCAAGAAGGTTGACGAGGCTTGGGGCAGTGCTTTTGTCTTCTTCTCCTCTTTCTTTTTAGTGTGGCGGTGGTCTTTCGATCGTGATTATGGTATCTTTTTCATGTGAAAATGTCCACTATTTATAGCCTTGAGAAGGGTTCATGTAGGTGCATACGTGCGCGGATTGCATATCAGCGAATGTTCTCCTGCAAGTGCATGATGCATTAAGGCTGCCACGTGGCAAGTCGAGATCAGGGGTTGCTGATGCCCATAACACTCGTGATACGTGTCATGCCTAAAATTCTATGATTGTACATTAGGAACACTGCCACTTGGCGCCCATAGAGATCACTAAGGGAAAGTAGTGTCACATGGCACTGCCGATGCATGGGAACACTAGAGAAGTAGTGACGCATACCACTGTTGGTATATGGAACACTAGAGAAGTAGTGGTGCATGGCATTGCTGGCACATGGGAACATTACTCTTGAAGCAATTTGGCGCATGACTCTGGATCACTTTGGCGTATGTATCTTGATAACTGCGGCGCATGGCTCTTGATTACTATTGGCGCATGGTAGAGATTTTCCATGATTCTACAAGACCCTCTTCAAAGTTTCTAAACTTAAACTTTTTAAGTTTTAAGTTTGGAATACTTTGAACAAAAGCATGGAGGAGATTGACGCATAGGGTTGTTATAGCGCATTTATGACATATTTTTTCTTGGCGCATCTAGACTTTTGGCGTATTGGATGTAGCTTTCCTGCTGACAGGGTGTCAATGAATCATGGTGTCATGCCCCAGTCCCAAAATACGTAAGACTAGGAATACGTAACATGCCATCTACGCATTCGAACAGGCTCTAGTCCGACTCGAATATATATAAGCCGTATTATAATTATGGTCACTATCTAAATAATCAAGTAAATATAAATATATAAGCCTCAATCCATAATGAACAGAATACAACAATAATGAGCTACATGTGCTAAAGTCGGCCGCCCAGTAACACAAATGCTCGAATAGACTCGAGAAAGGAATATAAGTCTATAAAACTAGGCTACATCAGCAGGTGAATAAACAATATGAATAAATAACCATAACTCCGGTAGAAATGATATAAGTACCTAGCACTAATGCCTGCATGACAAAGCAACACACATAAGCAACTCCAGGCAGGCTCCACAACGGTCTATGCTGTAAAACTGGCAAGGGACCAGGTCCTCAGAGGGACGTAATAAGGTACAAGAAACAACATGCCAAAGTAAAACAGTAAAATAATAAGCAATGTGCTCAAGGGTATCTATCATAACCAGTTAAGTGAATTTAAGTGAGAACGTACTCATCCGCTAAACCACCAGGTTTCATACATATAATAGGGTACTAGTGATAGTAGTAGTAATAGTAGTAGGTATATACAAGCCCCGTCAAGGTACATGCAGTACTATAATACTAGTAGAGTTTGGTAGCACAGCAGTACGGTAAGTTCTTCCCAACCCCATGTATCTCACGCCTCATGTCACTAAACGCAAGACAATCTTTATCTATCAAGTCAAGGCATAAATAATATCACTAGTACAAGTCTCCAGCCTTGTCTTAAAACAGAAGTTGGGATCCTTGAATATCTCAAGAGTGGCTCTTGTTCATTAAAGTCGATTACAGTGTCCTAGGATAAATCATGCAAGAGTAGCATGAGTAGGTAAGCGCTGACAATGCAACTAACAATACCCGAACTCTACTTACGGAAGTCGGCACCCGAATGTAATCTGGAAGCTAAGTATCATGGCAGTTCTAGGTCATAACAATTACAAGCAATAAAAGAAACTGTAAATATAACATAACTAGAGCATAATCTATTGTGAACAAGGCAATGTACACTTGTTTGGATTCTGGATATAGCGAGGTCAAAGTAGTGAGCACAATGGTCAACTGCTCCCGAAAAGGTGGAATCCACACGAACGTCTCCGGATACTGTAACAGACATCACCAACATTTCCAAAACATAAGAAATAGCTAGAATTGACTACCCATAAGTCCAATTTGGACACAGGGACAAAAACGACAGTTTTGGGTCAAAGCGGTATCCAATTGTGGCCTACTTTGCACCGTAAAATATGTCAGAGATAAAGTTCTCCAAATTTAGCAAACTTAGTGTCTACGAGTCCAGAACGAGGATACAAACTCAACGGAGTGTCAAAAATTGGATTCCGGTGAGCCGGTCACAAAATCACCCGTCAAATGGAACCTAGGGCTCGCAAAATGGTGTTTCATCAATGTTATCAGATTCGAACCAAAATTGGGTCACAGGACCAGCATAATGCTGGGAATCTGATGGAGTAAGTTTGGTTGCAAAAGACAAGCAAACACGAAGTTATGATAAGGTATCGAAATAGGCTGATACGGTATTTTTCGACGGATATGCGTTGATTCCGGTATGCACGTGCGTCCAAATCACGTTCCACGAAATCCCATATGTCTGCGTTGATGATACTCATCTTTCGGTATAATCCGCACGCAACAAAAAATTCTCGTTTAGCGGAACCCATCCCGTATCGAGAAATTTTGGATTTTTAAAATCAAGTTTTTGACAGTTTTCAACATTAATTTAATCACAGAATAAATCAAATTTAAAGAAAGTATTTAAAGGGATTAAAACTATGTTATGTTGTCAAGAAGTTTGTTCAAGTAAAAATTTAGCATACATGTCATTTTGGAGATAACGGGACTTAAACACGTGTACCTGGAACAGTTTCGTTTCCTAAAAACTCAGTCAGTTTTTTCTGTTTTGTGTCTCGATTTACGATGGATACAGGACACGATAAACTAAAAATTTTAAACAGGTTTCATGGGGGTCATGTAGTCTTCACATAGGAGTTGATAGATTATCATTTGGTTATGTGTGGAGGGAGAAAACGAGATGGGTAGATGGGTACCTTGAGCGAGTTTTCTGTAGGCTACTACTCGTCACGTTCGCGGGCAAAGCTCGGCGGCCTAGATCGGCAACGTGCTACGGCGTGCGGCATAAAGGAAGGTCGCCTAGAAGGGTTTGAGGGTGATAGTGATGATCTGATAGTGATTGTGGTAGAAATTGAGGGAAAGGGGAGGTTACGGGAAGATGGATCGAGGGGTCGCGGGGGGAAGAAATGGGTAGCAATTTTGTTTTGGTTTGGGTTTCGGGTTTTAATTATTTTTTATTTCTTTTCTTTTATTCTCTTATATATATATATATATATATATATATATATATATATATATATATATATATACAATAATACTTTAAAAATACTTTTACATTCAAAAATTAGTATTCTGACTTATTTTAATTACTCATATTTAAATAATATATATATACAAGTTATCAGTAAATTATATATTTCTAATTCAGCTAAAGTTATAACCAAAATTTCTATAATTAAGTAAAAAAATTAAAAGATTAAAATTGAGGGGGTTTACATATGGCATTTTGACTTTCGGTTAGATCTTTTGGGATCTCGTACTACTGACACGTGTACCCTGGTCGTCCCGAAGTGTCATTCACTTTTTGAAATGTGCTAAACGAAGCACCGATCACCCATCTTGGCCACAACCCTCTAACCCCTATATAAGGGTTCTACAATAGGATAGAGAGAAGAAATCTTTCCATATCTGTACTCTTTCTTTCTCTTTCTGATTTCTCCTACTATCGGCCTCCTTCCACTACCATGTCTCTCAAAGAAAAAGGAAAGGGAAAGGCAAAATTGAAGATGGGAGAAGTCATAGCCGAGTTGATCATCGAGGAGTCGACGCATGTCTACGTGAGGGGGGCAGTCAAAGGTAATGGCGGTCTTCTGCTATGACCTTTCACGCCTCTTCTTCCGATTTGATCCTTCCTACATTCTTTTTCTTTCCTCTTTTATGGTCCGCTGTATGGATGGGTCCCACCCTATCTAAAGCATGCACGGACATATTGCTGTTGAGGCACATGGACTTGGCTATGTAGTTTTGTCGTGTAGATGCGCTAGAAGCTTACCTATGTTTCGTGTATGGACGTGGCTGTCTTAGGATGACTATCGTGAAGCATGCGTCGATTTTTGGGGATATTTCTCCTGGATTTTTCTAGGTATTTTGGGTGGGTCCCATACACCTATGGTCTAGCCAATAGAATTATGCCACCTTGCATGCAATTTTGCATAAAAACCCCTAACTTTTCATAAATTGCATAAAAGCATAAAATTTGTATTTTGCGTAATTTCGCAATTTACCAAATTTCAAATACTGATTTTTTGAAATTCTGAATTGTACAGAAATGAGAAAAATAGCTGGGAAAAATGTTTTGGACAGTGTGGGGTGAGCCTGGGCAGATGCAGGGTCTGATTCTGCAGGTGATATGGTCATCGTATTTATTATTTAATAAATACTGTGCACGGTATTCACTAATTATTTTGAGACTGTTAGGGTCATAGTTTTTCTACGGTGTCAAAACAATATTTGAAGTATAATTAGAGTAGAATTTTATCGTATTTTTGGTTGGGCAAACAGGTGCCTACTGGTCCTCAATTTCCTAGGGTACAGAGGTGGGTAAAGAGCAGAAATTTAAATAGGAAATAAATACGTACGTTTGTAACGATTTTTGTGCGACTAAAACGAAGCATCAAACAAGGTTTCTGGAAGTTGCACAAAATACAGAAAAAGTAGTCTAACAAGTCTAGGGCAGGTATGTGGAATTTGTTTAGGGTTTAACAGCTAGTGGGATGCCCTAATTAATTGTGTAATAAACAGGTGCACAATCAATAGAATATATAATAAATAAATTTTTTAAAAAGTTGCAATAATACTAATTAGTCAAAACTAATCCTAAATTACTGAAATCTGGTCGAGGGAGTTTACACCATTCGAGGGACCAACTGGACCCATATTGACAACGAATGGATAGACCTGACTTTGTGGATCCTCACAACTTATTAGGTGGATCTGAGAAACATAGGTGTATTATGCTCTTAGGGCCACTCATTACAGGGTAGGGCTGAATCGCAATATGTTCTTTGCTTTGATAAAAATGTACAATTGTCATTCTGGAACATTCTTCACGCTTGGCGAAGAAATAGGCCTGGCCCTTCATGAGATTCACTAGATCTTCCGGCTTTCATGAGGCACTAAGCCATACGAGGAGTACACACTATGCCAAAACATAAACTTTTCGACAGACCAAACCGTCGTAAATCATGTTAAATGATAGTTTTGATCCGTTAGAAGATTCGTCTTTAATAGTGCATCCCAAAATTTAAACAACAGTTTTGGACTGTCGTTTTATACTATAAAATGACAGTTCTTATCTGTCAAATAAAAATAACGGACTAAAACTATCAAATAACCTGTGAATTGGTCGGCCACTATTTTTTTCTTTTCAACAATTAAGGTCGATCATTTTCTGAAAACATAATTCCAAAAAAAATCTTTATTCATCCATATTAAATCTATTTAAACCTGTTCATCCTCTATATAAGAATAAAACATATCTGAAAATCATATAAACATAAACAACCATCAGCAATGAAAGAAATTCAATCAAAATCGTATTAACTAATAATAAATGTATTGTATAAATGTATTAAATTTAATAGAAATATTAAATCAAAAAATAAAAAGCAACCACAATATAGCCTCTTACCTGAAGAATCTGCTTTCGGGGACCCCACCCTTCAGGAATCCATTCCTGACGTATCTTTGACTAGGAATATCAATGATTAGGACAGTCCATCGGATGAGGATGTCCCGAGTGACGATAATTCTCTATTTGACTTTGCAACTGATGATTTCATCAACTTGATGGCTTATTATGATGGTGGGGGGACCCCTCCGGGCAATCGGCTCCTTTAGGTGTATACCCTCTGGCTAACTTGACGGACGAGCCTTTCTCGCTTTGCTTCTCTACCCTTCTCAGGAAAGTGGCTAAAATAATGACGAATAGGCACCCCTCAAGTGGGTTCTTCGAATAGAGGGGAAGGTGATGTTGGAGTGGCAGAGGAGAGGAGCCTCATTCTCCCTTACAGGGATCGGACCTGGCGCCTGCTGAGAAAATACAAACTCCCTCAGGAGCGAATATTGAAGGGACGTCTTCTGCCGTGTTGCCTGTAGTAAGTCATACTGCAGAAGTAGAGATGCCAGCTGAGACTTCAGTCGTATGAGGGCCTGATCCCAAGCTTGGTCCCATGGGGTCTGAAGAGGTACCGACTGCGTCGACTTTTGGTATAGTGTCAGGGCCAACTGGGGCAGTTGAGCCACCTCCTGCTTATTCCAGTGAGTAAGGGAGTATTCCTCCTTCTTCCATGTTTTATATATGTTTTAATTGCTAATATTGTTTTCTTTTTCCATGACAGCTGTTCCAACGTCCATGGGGACCTTATCGGTACCACCTCTGATGACTCCTTGACTTTGGCAAAAGCGGATGACTATGCAGAAATCAACATTGAGATTTTTTTACCAAATCCTGAAGCGGGGAGTGTCTCGTATGCTGGAGAGGGAACGGTCCTTTACTATGGCTATATCCTCTGCGTTGTCTCAGATTTAGTTGATCAGGGGATATGCTGGTTATAGTGCCAAGGCTAATGTGCTGGAGGCGCATATGGAGGAGATCGATACTTTCCTTGCCGAGATAAAGTCGCTTGACGCCACGGGCCTTGCGTCTTTGGTTGGCGAAGAGAAAAATAATTTAATTGCCGATATTGCTGAGGATATGTCTACCTACCCTCTTTGCGCAAAGATTTTAAACCTGAGGCAGAAATGAGTGCCAAAGAGCTGGAGTTCGTTGTTGCCAAAGATAATCGTGCCCGTACCAAGGAGATGCTGGCCAAACGTCTGGCCGACATGAGAGCACAAATCGGGTAACTTCAACCGGAAGAGGCCAGGCTGGAATTATATGCTCGTCGCACGACAGAGGAGGAAATCACCCTCACTGAACAAGAGGACGATAATGCACGGTATGTTGCGCACTTGAGGGCTCAGGTGGCGGACTTCGAGGCCAGGCATGAGGGGTTGGCCATCTTTCAGGATGAGGCCAAGCTGCTACAAGAGGCTGAACGTCGGGCTGCCGATAGTGGTCGATTCAAAATAGATTTTTTAAGGCGTCAAATTATCGAGCTAATGATTTTATAGGCCCTTAGTGGTTATAGCTCTCTCGTGTCTTATTTTGTTTTTACTAAGGCTTTGTTATGCCCTTTTGATGTAGCTTTTTCTCTTTCCTTTATGCCAAAGGAATATAAACTTTTCTTTTGCAACTATGAATGTCGAATAATGTACTAGAGATAATATGGACGTAGTACGATACGATGTCATAAGAGTAGACTTATTATTCGTGGCGTACTTGGGTGCAAAACTCTATCAGAGGTAATATGGACGTGATAGATTTTGTGGACTTATAATAGCTGATGTACTTTATAGTTACATACAGATGATAAATTGAAATGACAACCAACGCCAGAGGTATTATGGACGTAACAGTTGATCGTCACATGAGAAGGTTTGCTCAGAGGTAATATGGACATGGTAAGCCTCATTAATAATATCGGGAGTATGGCTCAGAGGTAATATGGACGTGAACTCATAATCACATAGGGAGGCTTAGTCAGAGGTAATATGGATATGGCAAGCCTTATTGATAATATTAGGAGTATGATTTAGAGGTAATATGGACGTGAACTCATAATCACATAGGGAGGTTTTGTGGATCTGTTATCCCTGTCGTACTTGAGACTCTCGAGTACGGATAACAGATATGTCCATGTGCTACGGACGAAAATAATTTGTTGGGGAAGATATCAAGCGAGAATATTACACTTTTATGTCCCTCTGCTAGGGATAAAAACGACATCTTAATTTGAAGATAAATCCTTATTGAGAAAATAAGGTATTTCTTCTAAAGGGATCACGTCATCGAGGAATGGTACGTTGATAGATGCCACGATGTACTCCTTCAGTTCATCTCCTTCAATGGTTGTTAGTGATGCTGATGGAACTGGAGTTTTCCTGTAGAGCTTGACTACCAGTTGCCCAGGGGTTCTCACGATAAGGGGATCCTTATCTGGTAGGCATCTTTGTCCCTGGGGTTTGACCACCGAGGATTCAGGTGCCCTTCTTTGAAACTTGATCATGAGGGGAGTAGGTGTTTGGGCTGGGTGTCCTTTAAGACGGACCCTTAGGGGATCTCCTGAAGCTGTAACAGTGTCAGTTTCATCATCGCTATCGTTACCTTCCCCGTCTTGGTAGATTTGCTTGTACAAGATTGAGTCAGAATAGTACGTTTTGACCCCTTTGAAAGGATCTATGTTGGCAAATTAGGTCTTGACGACACCGTCTTCACTTACGTACTTTAAAAACTGGTAGAGAGTGGATGGGACAATCTGTAAACTCCCTCACCCAAAATAGGTATTATATGTATATTTTATATTATTATATTTATTATAGATGTTGAATTTATTTAGAATATTCTCTTAGTTAATTAGAAAATAAATTTTTTTAGTATATTTACTTATATAAATATTTATTTAGAATTATTTTAGGCTATTTTAGATTATTGGAATTTTTCCATAATTTTTAGTTAATTAAAAACTAGTAACACTAATTTTCTAGGACTTTGAGAATTTATTTTATGTTCAAACTTAGATAAAAATATCCCAAACTTTTATTTTAGGTTCTAAATAATAAAATATATTTTCTATAATTTTTTGGAAATTTTTTGATTATTTTTAGCATTTATTTTGAGTTAATTATCAAAAACTGAATTAAAAACTATTTTCTGAAAAAGAAAACCCAAAAAAGAAATTATTTCTGCCCAGTCAGCAAACAGGGGGCCCACCTGTCAGCCTCCCGCAGCAAACAGTGACGGGCCCGCCTGTCAGTGACTGCGGGGCGGGCAGCGTTGGATGGCTGCCACGTGTCAAGATCTGAGCTGCGACTGCTTTCTCTCTCCTCTATATATATATTAGTTTAAGTTTATTTCTAGGATTTTTCTTCAGCCGAATTTTGGAGAATTGCCATCTAGAGTTCCTTCATCTTCCAGAAGCCATTGCGCATAGCTCCGGACTCCAAATAAGGCCTAGTTTTTTGTGTTAGAAAGATATTGAGGTTAGCTTTCTGATTATACAATTTGTTTTACGAAATTATTATTATTAAATTCTGGAAAATTCGTAGAACACAGTATGTCCGAAAATAGACGTATTTTGATGTTTTCGTGATTCTGGGAGAACCAGGAATCAGAATCACGAACCGTTTAAAGTTTCGGAAAGCTAATGTCGAGATCATTGACATATGTTTTTACCAAAATTTATTTCGAAGTATTTATATATTGTTAATTCTGTAGAACTTCTAGGGTAAAATTTAACCATCGGTGCACGATACGAAACTTGTATGTGCCATAATTTCCAAACGAATTTGAATTCGGACGAGCCGTAAATTCTAGCATGTTTTTGACGCTGAAATCTACAGGAATTCATGCATGAAAGTCAAGTTTGTGTCAGTTGACTTTTCGGTCAACAGATCGCCTCGATTTGCGTGCCATGAGTCTCGAGTCGATAAAATTCAATTTCTTTGGACAAAATCTAGGCATTAACCTAAAAATCAGAAAATAAGATTAAAGTAGGATTTTATAGTAATTATTACAGAATTAAATAAATTAAAATAAATTATCTTTTGACGTGATGAATTTGTAATACATAGGCTATTTGGACTGTGACTTGGACTCTGATTCATACCAGCAGCAGGACCCCAGGCAAGATATCTTGCCAAGTTATTTACAGTATTTTACATGCTTAGTATATTTCTGTATAATTATTTTATTCTGTTTATTTATTGCATGTGTAGTTCCTTCAGTCATTACTATATATTAGATATGTTGACACACACTTGACACTTAGTATCATAGAGGAAAATCATTAGGCGTATGGTCTTTAACCACTCTGGCAACACCGTAGTCACTAGCACGCACTATGGTGGGTCGTGTCCGATGGTCGCTACCCCCGAGGTATGTCGATTGATGGAGTCCGAGGGTCGCTACCCCCGAGGTATGCCGGCTGATGATGTTCATGGACGAGTGCATGAGTTGTGAGGCTTAGATCGAGTAGACTACCCTTGCCCATACGTCGAAAAGTTGTCCTCATTTGCATTCATATAGATTGTCTTGTACAGCGTACTTATTTATTTTCAAATTATATGCATGTCTACTGTATTCAAGTTGGCTCGTATTTTCTGTATCTTGTTACGTCCCTCTGAGGACCTGGTCCGCTGCCAGGTGTACCTGTTCTTGAGTATTTGCAGGAGCGCAGATTTGGATGGCTATAGATGCTTCGTGGACGTCTTCTCTCGAGCCGTGATTGATAGCTGGTACTTATATTGTTTGATGGTGTTGTACTTATATTGTATTTACTTTCCCATTTGAGTTGGTAGTGGATTTGTTTCCATCCAACTATCATCCTTAGATACTCCTTATTGAGATCTAGTTTCATAGATATTGGTTATTTTATTCATATTTGATTTTCGTGGATGAGATCTAGATTATACCCTGTGAATTGTGACATATGTTTATACCACTTATGGATTTGATATTCATATTACAGCGTACGTGTGGATTTGGTTTCCATATATTGGAGTTGTCATATCCATACGGCTGGCATGCTTACGTGTCCTAGTCCTACGTATTTTTGGGACTGGGGCATGACATGTTTTTGTGGTGGGCCATGCAGGTCTAGAGCATATTGTCTCGGTTACGTTATTGTACCGAACAAGCCTGCACCTAGGAATAGAGTATAGGATCTCATCCATAATTGACTATGATTCGCTCTCCTTCCAATCCATTCCATCTGGATAATTGCATCCCGCTTGATTCTTGTACTTCCCTAATAGTTCTTTGAGTATAGCCTTCTGCTAGAATATAGGAACCCCTATTATTAGAATGATAAATATGGTAGCACACCTATTAAGAATACAACGGGGATATAGACACCACTAAGTTTAGAATATCTAGTGAACCCTAGAATTTCTTTTCTATAGATTAGTTTACCATTATCCCTTGATGTATTATGAAGACTTGAGAGTAGTATAGACACTACTAGAGTTAGTTAGAAGTTTTACCATAATGTTTGAACCTAGTATAGAGGATACCCTAATAAGTACCAAGACCCCTTCTCGTAGACCTTAACAGGAGTTTCTACGGTATGCTTAAGATAATTACAGTACTAGTTTATTATTTTAAGTTGGGTAGTATACCTCACAACATAGTATCACATAGTCTTCTGTCCTATTATTGAAGTGTAGCTGAATGACATTAACTGTGTGCTAGCATAAGAAAATAATGTTTCATCAGACTGTAGAACTTAGAGGCTATACCCCAATTTAGTCGACTAACGACTTAGACAGGGAGTTAGTATGACAATTGTAGAGATTGTAGGGTCTTTTATTATTATTGCTTATGTTGTTTTTGCTTCTGCGAACTTGAATTAATTTGTACCTTATTTCATCATAATCCAGCGTACTTATATTTTCTGTACTACCTTGATTTATGCTGCTATTATAGCCTAGTTTTTGCAAGCTTATTCTTTTATCGAGCTTGCTCATGGCATATGTATTATTGGGTGCATACAATGATACAATTGCCTAATCAGAATCGGTGTATTAAGGTCTAGCTAACCTTAGTGCGCTTGGTTCGCTCTTCGCATGACTACTTTACGTGGATTGAGATATATGGTAGTAGACGGATATACTTGCCCCTAGACATGTCTGACACATCGTATCGGTTATATAACTGTACTGATACGCGCATGTAAATAGGAAGTTACCAAAAATAGGATTTCAATCCACAACTGTCCTGACAACTCTCTTTTCGAATTCCTTAAATCTCTTTGAACCTCGTACTCGTATTCTGTCACCTTCACCTTGAATTCTTTATTATTGCTCTCCGTCTTCCCCTATTTCGGAAAGACAAAACCTCGTGCTGGTATAAGTTGACACTGATAGTACTAGATATACCCCATAAGGCTAATCACATGACTTAGTGACACTTTTTTTATAATTGATTAAGGGTATATCATAGGTGATATATTTTATGTTAAAACTTTGATAATTGAATAGCATGAGTAAATAAATTAAGGAATATTTTTCTTAAAGTATATAGCCTTCTGTGATAGATGGGTAAATTCTATGTTGGGTAGCAGTGCATTGGCAACTCGAGAGGAATTTCTTTTAGATTATGATCGAGTAAGATTAGATTGGGAAAGGTTCAAGCCATTTAATTTTGAGAATTTTAGAAGAATGACTAAGATGATGAGGATTAATGAATTTTAAAAATCTTGATATTGAGGACCCAATATTTATACCTTAAGTACATAATTTAAATTTTTGAGTATTGAAGGTAAAATCATCAATTTGAATTTGAAGGATAAATATATAATTTCAGACTTGA
Organism: Iris macrosiphon; assembly: GCA_036927795.1. Lineage (NCBI taxonomy): Eukaryota > Viridiplantae > Streptophyta > Magnoliopsida > Asparagales > Iridaceae > Iris > Iris macrosiphon. The sequence continues at coordinate 108,313,187 of JAYESA010000004.1, forward strand.
ACATTGGTGGACTACATTTAAATTATTTTTCAATTTGAAGATTTAAATAAAAAAAAATAATTTGATGATTGGACTACCTATTTGAAATATTGAGGATTTGAATGGAATTTAAAAAGTTTAAAAAAATTTATAAGTGAAAATAGGAATAATATTGGACTCGAATTACTTCTAGAGGAGATTATGATACTTGGAGATCGTGAGGTAAAATTTGATATGGGTTATTTAAATCTTGAAGATATTATATGGATTCAATTTAAATTTGGATATTGATGAGTTGGAAAAGTGAGAAGAGATTACAATAGGTTGAATTTTGATTTGAACAATGATTATCTTAATTTTGAAATGATCGCGATAGATTTGAATAGATTTTGTTATTTAAATTTTTGGAAGAGATTGCGATTGACGTACCTTATGTATGAATGTGAAGGATTTAACAAATTATGCCTTATTTTAATTTCGAGGACGAAATTATTTTAAGTTGGGTAGATTGTAAACTCCCTCACCCAAAATAGGTATTTTATGTATATTTTATATTATTATATTTATTATAGATGTTGAATTTATTTAGAATATTCTCTTAGTTAATTAGAAAATAAATTTTTTAGTATATTTACTTATATAAATATTTATTTAGAATTATTTTAGGCTATTTTAGATTATTGAAATTTTTCCATAATTTTTAGTTAATTAAAAACTAGTAACACTAATTTTCTAGGACTTTGAAGAATTTATTTTATGTTCAAACTTAGATAAAAATATCCCAAACTTTTATTTTAGGTTCTAAATAATAAAATATATTTTCTATAATTTTTTGGAAATTTTTTGATTATTTTTAGCATTTATTTTGAGTTAATTATCAAAAACTGAATTAAAAACTATTTTCTGAAAAAGAAAACCCATAAAAGAAATTATTTCTGCCCAGTCAGCAAACATGGGGCCCACCTGTCAGCCTCCCGCAGCAAACAGTGCCGGGCCCGCCTGTCAGTGACTGCGGGGCGGGCAGCGTTGGATGGCTGCCACATGTCAAGATCTGAGCCGCGACTGCTTTCTCTCTCCTCTATATATATATTAGTTTAAGTTTATTTCTAGGGTTTTTCTTCAGCCGAATTTTGGAGAATTGCCATCTAGGGTTCCTTCATCTTCCAGAAGCCATTGCGCATAGCTCCGGACTCCAAATAAGGTCTAGTTTTTTGTGTTAGAAAGATATTGAGGTTAGCTTTCTGATTATATGATTTGTTTTACGAAATTATTATTATTAAATTCTGGAAAATTCGTAGAACACAGTATGTCCAAAAATAGACGTGTTTTGATATTTTCGTGATTCTGGGAGAACCAGGAATCAGAATCACGAACCGTTTAAAGTTTCGGAAAGCTAATGTCGAGATCATTGACATATGTTTTTACCAGAATTTATTTCGAAGTATTTATATATTGTTAATTCTGTAGAACTTCTAGGGTAAAATTTAACCATCGGTGCACGATACGAAACTTGTATGTGCCATAATTTCCAAACGAATTTGAATTCGGACGAGCCGTAAATTCCAGCATGTTTTTGACACTAAAATCTACAGGAATTCATGCATGAAAGTCAAGTTTGTGTCAGTTGACTTTTCGGTCAACAGATCGCCTCGATTTGCGTGCCATGAGTCTCGAGTCGATAAAATTCAATTCCTTTGAACAAAATCTAGGCATTAACCTAAAAATCAGAATAATAAGATTAAAATCGGATTTTAGAGTAATTATTACAGAATTAAATAAATTAAAATAAATTATCTTTTGACGTGATGAATTTGTAATACATAGGCTATTTGGACTGTGACTTGGACTCTGATTCATACCAGCAGCAGGACCCCAGGCAAGATACCTTGCCAAGTTGTTTACAGTATTTTACATGCTTAGTATATTTTTGTATAATTATTTCATTCTGTTTATTTATTGCATGTGTAGTTCCTTCAGTCATTATTATATATTAGATATGTTGACACACACTTGACACTTAGTATCATAGAGGACAATCATTAGGCGTATGGGCTTTAACCACTCTGGCAACACCGTAGTCACTAGCACGCACTATGGTGGGTCGTGTCCGATGGTCGCTACCCCCGAGGTATGTCGATTGATGGAGTCCGAGGGTCGCTACCCCCGAGGTATGCCGGCTGATGATGTTCATGGACGAGTGCATGAGTTGTGAGGCTTAGATCGAGTAGACTACCCTTGCCCATACGTCGAAAAGTTATCCTCATTTGCATTCATATAGATTGTCTTGTACAGCGTACTTATTTATTTTCAAATTATATGCATGTCTACTGTATTCAAGTTGGCTCGTATTTTCTGTATCTTGTTACGTCCCTCTGAGGACCTGGTCCGCTGCCAGGTGTACCTGTTCTTGAGTATTTGTAGGAGCGCAGATTTGGATGGCTATAGATGCTTCGTGGACGTCTTCTCTCGAGCCGTGATTGATAGCTGGTACTTATATTGTTTGATGGTGTTGTACTTATATTGTATTTACTTTTCCATTTGAGTTGGTAGTGGATTTGTTTCCATCCAACTATCATCCTTAGATACTCCTTATTGAGATCTAGTTTCATAGACATTGGTTATTTTATTCATATTTGATTTTCGTGGATGAGATCTAGATTATACCCTGTGACTTATGACATATGTTTATACCACTTGTGGATTTGATATTCATATTACAGCGTACGTATGGATTTGGTTTCCATATATTGGAGTTGTCATATCCATGCGGCTGGCATGCTTACGTGTCCTAGTCCTACGTATTTTTGGGACTGGGGCGTGACACAATCATATAGTCATGTATCCAAAGAAGTCCTAACAGGATATTGCATGATACATCCACGTCGATGACATAGCAAGTCACCTTTGTTCAGAGATTGCCAATTTGGAACTTCAGATGAATCTTGCCTAGCGGATAGCTTCTTCCGGCATTGAAGCCAGTGATAGTAGTATTGGTGGCAGTAAAAGGTGCATCGAAATTCCCAAGGTCTATAGCAGGCTTCGTGGAATAATGCTGAGAGATGATCCGGGGTTGATATGTATATGGTCTACATTCATGGCTCTGATATACCCTGTGTAATACATTAGGCGATCGTGCCTATTATTTTTTAATAACATGTCCTGCTGAGAGAATATGATGTTCGGGATCGCCTCCACCATACTGTTGCAGTGGGGACATGCGACGGGATTCTCGGCCTGTGGCTTGAGTTGGGTCAGTTAAGAGTCAGCATTTTGCAATGCCTCACTTAGAGCATCATGAGTCTTTTTGGAGAGACGAAGGATCTCGAAGAGTGATAACTTAGCGGGAGTAATGGCCAGCTGTGCTAAAATATCAAAGTTGTAAGGCTTCTCCAGCCCTTGCATTGTCATTCTTCAGAGGTTTATCATAGTGAGTTTCCTTCTGCTTTTATTTGTTCGCTGCGGTAGGCTAAGCTAGACCCGGATCAGATGTAGTAGGTGTCATGGGTGTGGCAACTAAAGGTGGAATGTCGTCGGGAGCATTGTAGTCACATTGATAAGCTAGGCCTGACCTGGTTACTCTATCGAGAGCTTCGTCTGCTAATGAGGAGAACGTGTGACAGGACTTAGTCTTCTTTTTCTTGGACTTAGAAGCAGGAGGTGTTGATGGCTACGTTATATTCGAGACGAGGTCTAGATGAACCCGTATGACTTCGCCACTTGGAGTAGTAAGGGAAACCAACCCATCTGTTTGGGCTGGAGGGAGGTTAACGACCTCCATGATTGTCCTAGTATCATGCCCCAATATTGGAATACGGAGACGAACATGGACAGCTCTCCTATACAAGATATAGAATATCGTACTGGTCACGACTATAGCTAGATAAGGGGTGCATACTACAAGCAAGTCACTTAGGGTCACACAGCACATATATTGTCTCAATCAGTCAAGCAAGAACAGTAAACAAAGAACATTTATGACAAGGAAGTAAGACATCCCAAACGCCCCACCACGATATTCTGGAAACCAGCTGTGCAAAATAAAAAAGCTGTCAGAGTATCAAAAGTACATGACCATGATCAACTATAGTCTGATTAATTATAATCATGTAAAGAAAACTAAATGTCCAGATCTTACGGCTAACAAGTATCGGTGGCTAAATACCCAAAATAAATAAAATATGCAATAACGAGCAGGGGAGAAGAAACCCACTCATTTCCTTCAACGGCCATCCGCCTGGTGTGCGCCATTGTTCAGGGGAAGTACGCTTAATCCTCAGGTGCTGACTCTACACCTAGCTATGCAAAACCTGTGGGGTTAGACCCCAAATAGCAAGTACCACAAAGGGAGCACGAATGAAGAAATACAACCAGGTTATGAAATAGATACATATAGTTGTAAAACCCCTAATCCTAGAAAACCGTATTTACCCTTTTTAGTTAATTATTAATTTAATTGTAGAAATTATGAGCTAATTAGGAGAAATATATATTTTTTATTTTTTATTTTAGGTGTTTGTGAATTTAGGGGATTTATGGAGCCAGTATAAATTTTTTCTAATTTATTTCATGTAGGAGACCCTTCGGACAGATGCCAGCTTAATTGTATGCTCTAACATAAATTCTAGAATTTTTCTATGTATATATATGTATATATATATACATATATATAGTTAAGTTAAATAGAAAATAAAAGAGAATGGAAATTAGAAAAAGAAAGAAGAAGAAGAAAGAAAAACAAATAGAAAATAATCAATGGATCCTAATCCCTAATACCTGAACCCAATAACCTAGGCAACCCGTACCCGCTGGAATTAGAAACCAAACAGCAGCAGCAAAACCCATTGCAACCCGCGGCCAACCCCCCCCCCCCCCCCGCGTATCTCTCCCCCTCCCTCTCTTATATATATAACCTAATTCATTCAACCGAAACCCTAACCCTAGATCAATTTTTCTTTTTCCCATCCAACCCTAGCGACCAGAGCGCCGCCGCCGAGCCGGAGAACCGCCCAGTCCAGCCGCCGACAGACCCCGACGACCGCGACCCCGCGCACAACCACGCGTGACAGTTTGGACAACAACTTACCTGTGTTCCAGCGCTGTTTCCCGTCACCTTGCTGAACCAAACTCGACCCCGTCTTCACCGGTACGTTCACCACTTAACCTTCTTCAATATCTGTATGATAGTTGACCTCGAACAACGTGAAATCTTAGGCAAAAATAGCGTCCAAGTTTGCAGAAAAAGAAAACTTTGGGTATCGCAAAAAACTACGGTAGACTACCTATGTTCCCGAATTCGTATCTCCTACCACAGAGATCCGAATTCGATTTTTCTTTTTGGTATACGGAGACCACTTGATCTAGTTTAATTTTTGTTAATTACATTAAATTATTAGTTGCTGTTTATAGAATTAAATTTATTGGAAAATCCTGAAAACCCACTTTTTCTAGATTTCCAAAAATTGTGAAACAGAGCGCGCCCCGCCAAACAGGACCGCTCTGCCGTGTACCAAGTGTACCAAAAGGTGCGCGTAGCATACCCAAATACGTGAGATTTTGCGAAAACTGATTCGAACTCGTGTGCGCGTCGGAATCAGCCCGTATCCGCGGACAAACCCCGTATCGCAACTTTTGCGAAAGCCCTGCGTATTTTGTGCACGCTCGTCAGAATGCGACAAAAATTATGCTACTGGACTCGTGGTAACGCGCTGGTCCTGTTACCCAATTTTTACGCAATTCTGAGATAGTTGACCAAGTCGCCAATTGGCGGGCCCACGGTTGACTTTTTGGGCGAATTTATGTTCGTCTCACCGGAATCCAAAATTGGACGTACTGTTGAGTTCGTATTGATATTTAGAATTAGTTTGACCTATAATTTTGTAACATTTAGAGACCTTTACCCCTGGCACGCTTTTTGGTGCAAAGTGGGCCACATGTGAACCCCGTTTTGACTTAAAATTATCGTTTTGCCCCTGTGTCCAAATTGGACGAAAGAGTAGTGTTTTCTAGCTATCTCTCTTATTCTGGAAATGTTGGTGATGTCTATTTCAGCATCCGGAGATGTTTATTCCGAGGCCACAACTTCTACTCCTGTGCGCGTGATATCTAGACGTTACACTTTGCAGCTATCCTGCCAGGCAAGATACCTTACCAAATTGCTTACAGTATTTTGTATGATTATTTTATTTCTGTATATTTATTGCATTTTTGTATATTTTTTGCATGTGTAGTTTTTTTTAGTCATTACTATATATTAGATATGTTGACACACACATGGCACTTAGTATCATGAGAGGACAATCATTAGGCGTATGGGCTATAACCACTCTGGTAAACCGTAGTAACTAGCACGCACTATGTTGGTCGTGTCCGATGGTCGCTACCCCCGAGGTATGTCGATTGATGGAGTCACGAGGGTCGCTACCCCCGAGGTATGTCGGCTGATGATGTTCTAGACGGGTGTGTGAGTTGTGAGGCTTAAATCGAGTAGCCTACCCTTGCCCATACGTCAAAAAGTTGTCCTCATTTGCATTCATATAGATTGTCTTGTACAACGTACTTATATATTTTCAAACATTATGCATGTTTATTGTATTCAAATTGGCTTGATCTATGTATCTTGTTATGTCCCTCTGAGGACCTGGTCCCTTGCCAGGTATAGACGACCAGGAGTATCCACAGGAGTATGGACCTGGACCTGACGCGTTACTTTCTGCCGAGGAGGTCTTACCTTCTGAGCATCATTGATTAGCTAGCGATGGATCTTTTTAGCTGATACACTTCTGACATCATCTTCTTTTTATATTGGAGATTTTATACTCCTCTCTCATTTTAGTTTTGGATATAGTCTTTGGTAGTGGATTTGTCTCCACCCCGACTATTATTTTGGATATTTCAGACTCCTTATTCTAGTTTAGTATTTCTTTTCTATGACTTGTTGTGTGGATGAGACTAGCATATCTGTGACTTATGATAATATATATACCACATGTGAGTTTATATTCATATTACCGCTTACGTGTGTATTATGGTATCCATATATTAGAGTTTCTATATACATACGGCTGGCATGCTTACGTGTTCCTAGTCCTACGTATTTTGGGACTGGGGTATGACATATTTTTGTGGTGGCCCATGCAGGTCGAGTTAGCCGTTTCGGTTACGTAACTGTACCGAGCGGGCCTGCACCTAGGATTAGAATTTTAGATCTCATCCACACTTGACTATAACTTACCTTCCTTCCAACATGTCCTACTTAAGTGCTTGCATCCTGCTTGATTCATACACTCTTCCTAATCCTCCTTCCATCTCTTACAAAGAGATGTATTTGCATAACGGGCATGCCGCCACCGGGGACAACACGTCTCCAGGGGACGACGACTAATCACTAGGAAAGGCCTCAACAACTCCTCTCCTTCCGGGACCGGATGGACTGACTAGCAATCAAATTTCGTTAACTCCTTCCACGATACCTGATGGGACCCTTCCAGCTTTATTAGCACCGCAGGATGGCCAGACACAGCTGTTCCAATTCTTTCAGATGATAATGTAGGAACAGAGGCAGCAAGCAGCAGAGCAGAGGCTAGAATTTCTGGCAGTACTTAAGAGAATGGCTGCACTAGCCCCTATACCAAACCAGGCACTAGTTTCAGTACCACAAGCTCGGGTTGGTTCAGTCAAGGACTTTGTGCAGATGGGCCCTAAGCCATATAAGGGCTGTCACGCCCCGGTTCCATAGGTAAAGAAACTGAGACACGTGGCAATGGCCAGCAGCGTATTTCGACGAGCTTTCCAATCTAATGGGCCCGTCGGAGTACACTTAAGCTGTAAAGTACAATGAATAACCCATCACATAACATAAGTATACTCAATCTAAATCTCATCCACAGGCAGCAATATAAGAGCACAATAGAAGTAAATACAACGACTAATGTGCAGGAAAGAAATATCCAAATAAGTATCAAGTACAAATACTAGAGTAGTCACACGGGAACAAACCCGCTAGTACAAATATACTGGAATGAAAGTAAGCAATAAGATAAATTGGGATGGCAGCAGGTAACTAGGTAATGATACCGTCCCAAGGAAAGAGTCACTACCAGGGATCAGGCGAAGTCCTCAGGAATGACCTCGTCCTCGGCAGTGAGTACAGCTGCTGGATAGATGCCCGGTCCGTACTCCTTTGGGTAATCCTCGTAGCCTACACCTGGAAGGGAACCAGGTCCTCAGAGGGACGTAACAAGATACAGAAATATAATATGCCAGGTAAACCGATAGTACAAGTGCAACACAGGGTAAACTAACATAACCAAACAAGTGTGACACAGTTTAAAGACAATGTTCGACGCGTGGGCTTTCTAAAATAAACCGTAGCTCCGAACACAGAGACACACGGGTCGTACCGTAGCTCCGAGCACAGAGACACACGGGTGATACCACTACACTATAATACAGGATCACTACATATACATATATAAGCGCGTGCAGAGTAGCCCAAACGTCTAGTAACTGTCTTCCCCTTCCCAAGCGGTCAACGATTGTACGCTGAACTTGAACCTCTAACTACAGTCTCGACAGACAGAAATAACTCAACGGACGTGACCCTAAGGTCGTCTCAGTCTCTGGTCATGATGTCAGTATCAGGATACAGGAATCTGGCACGACCACAGTGAATGAGTGTATCCTGGGGTGTCGATGTACTCAGATACGTGCATCGAGGTGCTATGAAGCATCTAGCCATTACTCTAAGACGTTACGTCGAATGTCAACGCCCGGTTATGATCCGGACGTGAAGTATCGAACGTCAACCAAAACACGCGCACGAAGTACATAAAGAACAACAAATATCTGTAAACTGAAATACAGGGTGGCAATGTACACTTGCTTGCATGTGGCTGCTGATGTCGGGGATCTGGTACCCGCATCCAAGTCCTCGGGTCCCGCAGTACCTAGAGATGAGATACAAACCAGAATCAATAGTCTATTCTACGACAGACATGGATGCTACACACATCTACAACTAAACTCAGTCTCAGCTACGACTCACAGGGACAAGTCACTAAGGGGTTGACCACAGTTGACTATCGGTACGATACGTCAAATCACCTAGTCATTTGTACCACATCATCAAACCATCCTCAAAACACAGTTTATGATTTTAAGTTCCTCGTTTAATATCGTTGTTACCAATCACCATATACCTCCCTAAATCAATCATATTAAATTTCCAGTTTCTTAATTATCGATCACACTAGTCCTCCATCAGACATTCACCTACTACCCTTACTAATTATACATTTAAATTGAGCATTTTACACTACATACTTCAAAGGCAAGTTTCCTCTACATAACATCCACTGTCCACTGGATCACAAAATCATACCATTCCTTAATGGTGAATTCAATCACAACCCATACTAACAATTCCATATATGCTGTATAAGTAATGCTTCTCTTCCCAATTAAACACACAAGTATAAATCATCAACCCGTGCTCCTAAACCCTAACTACTGCACACAACCATAAGTATCAAGGATCCTTATTCTTACATATGTAATGTGTTAAAAAGAAAGAACCCTAACAAACCACATATAAAACCCTAATCAACATACCTGCACATATAGCTCAAAGAAACACTATACTACACTACATAAACTCTAAAACATATTAAACCTCATTAAACACAACCTTAATCCATATTCACATTAATCATCATTAACCTCAACCTATATATACCTCAATCATATATTTCAAGTACCACATTACACTAGCCATACATATCCACATATATAACCCAAAACCCTAGCTATCATTTCATATATATAAACATCATCCTATTTAAAACCATAATAAATCTGGAAATTAAATAAAGATAGGGGAAGAGTCGACCTTGACGATGACAATTCCGGGTACGGCCGGAGAAGGTGGCCGGGGGTAGTGGTGAAGAGGTAAGGGTGATGGTGAAGAGGTAAGGGTGATGGTGATGGTGGTGGTAGTGGTGGTGATGGTGGTGGTAGTGTAAGCCGGTGGTGGTGGTGGAAACTGGACGATGGGAGATGGCCGGGAGAGGTCGGACGACGGGGTGTGGCCGAAGCGGATGGATCGGGGGGGCTGCTGTCGGCAGTGGGTACACTGCACAGCCGGCCGTCGGGTCGGGAAACGTACGGTTCGGCGGGGGATTGCTGTGCACCAGAGCGGGGGATGCATAGTGGCCGGCGGGGCTGCTGGTCAGGCCGCGCGGGGGAGAACAGCCGGTCTGGCGAGCGGCTCAGTCGATCAGGGGACCCCTCAGTCCGGTCGGAGGTCGGGATATCACAGGCCGGTGGTCGGGATCCACATGCCGGCAGTGTCGGGGGGATTCGCACGGCCGGAGTTCTTCAAGAGGAAGAAGAAACAAATGAAGAAGAAGAAGAAGAAGAATAAGAATTGAGGGAGGTTACATATGAATGAAGAAGGAAGGAGGAGAGAGAGAGGGGGTGGAGTTTTCTATGCATTGGGAGTAGGGCCGATGGTGTGTTATGAGGGTGGGGTGAGGTGATATTTTATAGGGGATTGTGAAATGGATAGAGGGTGGTGATGTTGCCATTCAAAATACAGGGTGGAGATTTGTCATGAAGAAAAGTTGATTTCTTCATGAAGGGTGGTGAATGGATGGGTGAAATTAGGACCCCATTTTGTGACCTCTCCATTTGGTCATGGCCAATAGGGTGATGACACATAAATTCATTAATTGCAACTTAGCCCCTTAAATTCGAGAAATTGCACGAACACATAAAATAACGCTAAAATTGTGGAGAAAATTGTGTTTAGTAATTTTTATGGTGAGAGGGTATTGTGCGTTAAGTACGGGTTTAATTAAATGGCATTGGGATTAATTAAGGATTAAAAATAGGATTAGGGAAAATGGGTATCCCTGATTAAATAGAAATAAAGTGTCCTACAATTTTAAATTAAATGGGGGCACTTGGGGTCAAAATTCGGAAATGACGCAATGGTCAAAAATGGTGGGGTCTTGGAGTCAGTCTTGGACCCTTTAGTTGGTCCGACTCAACGGGTTAAGTTGGTATCTGAAAATTTTGGGTAACGACACAGGTGTCCGACACGAAATTAAATATGGGTTACGATTTTCGAAAAGTTGCGCAATTAATTTAGAGCACAACAAAAACTGATTTTATGAAGACGGAAAAGTCCAGTGCCTAATTTGGCAAGTCAAGTCAAAAGTACAAAAGTTCGATGGAATTTATGGGCTGATATTGGGCTCCGATTAATTTAGCAATGATAGGGCGCACCAAGGGTCTTAATTAAATGAATTAAATACCAGATAAAATTATCTCCACTCTAAACCTCGACATCTGCTACCAAAACCAAAATTTTCCAAATCCACCCTAACTATCTACAGAATAAATCGATGGGGGTTACATTCTTCCCAACTTAGAAAAATTGTCCCCAAAATAAAAGTAAAGCACGATAATATCTAACAGAATTTTAAAACAACTAGTAATCAAATGCCGTATGTAAATTCGTACCTTGCTCCTCAAATAAGTACGGGAATCGCTGCCGAATAGAATCCTCGCGCTCCCAAGTAGACTCGTCTGGTGAATGGTGCTTTCATGCCACTCTGACCAGTCGAATCGTCTGTCCTTTCAAAGTCTTCTCGCTGCGATCGAGGATCTCAACTGGCTGCTCTACGTAAGACAGACTGGGCCCAACTGTAATCTCCGAATGATCAAGCACGTGGCTAGGGTCTGCGACATATCCCCTCAGCTGCGATACGTAAAATACGTCATGTACTCCCTCTAATGATGGAGGTAATGCAAGACGGTAAGCCACTTCGCCAACTCATTCCAAAATATAAAAAGGTCTGATGTACCTCAGACTCAGCTTGCCTCTGCCTCCGAATCTGATGGTACCACAAGTGGGCGATATCCTCAGAAATACATGGTCACCCTCCTTGAATTCCAATGGTCTGCGTTGCGCATCTGTCCAGTGTTTCTGTCTGTCCTGTGCTGCGCGCAGGTGGCTCTGAATCTGCTTGACCTTCTCCACTGTCTGTGTCACCAACTCTGGACCAAGTATCTGACGCTCTCCTACGTCACTCCAACAAACTGGCGACCTATATTTCCTGTCGTACAGTGCCTCATAAGGTGCTATCTGTATGCTGGCCTGGTAATTGTTATTGTAGGAGAATTCCACCAAGTGTAGGTTGTCCTCCCAAGATCCTCCAAAATCAATCATGCACGCTCTCAACATATCCTCTAATATCTGTGTCGTACGCTCTGACTGTCCATCAGTCTATGGATGATATGCAGTGCTGAACTTGAGGCAAGTTCCTAGGCTCTCCTGCATACTCCGCCAAAAATGTGACGTGAATCTGGAATCACGATCCGATACGATGCTGACAGGCACTCCATGTAATCGTACTATCTGCCACATATATATGTCAGCTAGTATCTCTGTGGATTGCCCAACTCGGAAGGGCAAGAAATGTGCAGACTTAGTGAGTCTGTCTACGACAACCCAAACTGCATCCTTCCTGGTAGGGCTCCGCGGAAATCCTGTGACGAAGTCCATGGTAATGTGTTCCCACTTCCACTCGGGAATGGGAAGTGGCTGTAATAATCCTGCAGTCCTCTGATGTTCAGCCTTGACTTGCTGACAAACTAAATACCTTGCCACAAATCTTATAATTTCTCTCTTCATCCCATGCCACCAGAAATGCTGCCTCAAGTCTCGGTACATCTTCGTACCCCCGGGATGAATAGAATAAATCAAGCTATGAGCCTCGGTCATCAACTCTTGGCGTATCTCGCCACTCGGAACATATAGGCGATCTTCGCACCTCAATGTTCCGTCTTCATAAATTCTGAGTCTCGTCTGCATGCCGGCTTCTGTCCTCTCTCGTAGACGTCGAAATCTCGCATCTGTAGGCAAAGCTACCTTGATCCTCTCAATCAAAGTAGACTGAACCTCAAGACTGGCCATCTGTCCATTCATGCCTGGCATTACAATCTCTATCCCAAGCTCCTGGAGATCCTCTAGCAACTGTCGCTGCATCGTCAAAAAGTATGCCATGGGCTTCCTGCTTAAGGCATCTGCTACGACATTCGCCTTGCCAGGGTGGTACTGTAACTCAATGTCATAATCTGTCATCAACTCTACCCAACATCTCTGTCTCATGTTGAGCTCCTTCTGCGTGTAGACGTACTTCAGGCTTTTATGATCTTTGTAAATCTCAACACGCTCACCATAAAGGTAATGTCTCCATAGCTTTAGTACAAATATCACTGCAGCTAGCTCCAAGTCGTGCGTCGGATAGTTCTTCTCATGAACTCTCAACTGTCTCGATGCGTAGGCTATCACCTTGCCGTGTTGCATCAGTACGCATCCCAATCCGCTCCCTGACGCATCACTGTACACTACAAATCCTCCTGATCCTGAAGATAGTGTCAAAATCGGTGCTGATGTCAGACGCTTCTTCAGCTCATCGAAAGCCGCCTGACACTCGTCGGTCCAGATAAACTCTTCGCCTTTACGCGTCAGTCGTGTCATAGGCGCAGCTGTCCTCGAGAAGTTTTCTACGAACCTCCGATAATATCCGGCAAGTCCGAGGAAGCTCCTAACCTCCGTAACTGATGTAGGGGTAGGCCAGGTCTCTACTGCAGCTATCTTCTCTGGGTCAACTGATAGTCCATCTCCGGTGATTATGTGTCCCAGAAATGGTACTCTATCCAAGCAGAACTCACATTTGTTGAGTTTGGCATACAGCCTCTCATGTCTCAGCGTCTCCAACACGATCCTGAGATGCCTCTCATGCTCCTCCTGGCTCTTGGAATATATCAAAATATCGTCTATAAATACCACCACAAACTTATCCAAGTACTGGTGGAAGACATTGTTCATCAAACACATAAATACTGCTGGCGTATTGGTTAAACCAAACGGCATGACTAAAAACTCATAGTGGCCATACTTCATCCGAAAGGCCGTCTTCTGGATGTCCTCTTTCCGTACCTTGATCTGATGATAACCGGATCTGAGATCGATCTTCGAGAATACACATGCACCGCTAAGTTGATCAAACAAATCATCGATGCACAACAGTGGGTACTTGTTCTTTATCGTTACAGTATTTAGCGCCCTGTAATCGATACACAAGCGTACCGTCCCGTCCTTCTTCGGTACAAACAGAATGGGTGCTCCCCATGGAGATATACTAGCCCGTATGAAACCCTTATCTAAGAGATCATCTACTTGGACCTTCAACTCAACCAACTCCTTCGGTGCTAGTCTGTAAACGGGGGAAGTAACTGGCTCGGCTCCTGGAGTCAACTCTATAGTGAACTCAATCTCTCTATCAGGTGGCTGTCCTGGAAGATCCTCTGGAAACACATCCTCAAACTCTGCTATAAAGTGAGGGTACATCGGTTCACCTTCTGCAATGTGTGTCGCTAGGGTAGGTTGGACACCATGCTCTCGGGCTCCCCGAAGAAACTTAAACTCTGGGTGATCTGGGGGTCTAAAGATGACACAACCACGATGGAAATCTAGCGTTGCGTGGTATTGGCTCAACCAATCCATGCCTAGGACAATGTCATAGTTCGGCATGGAGAAAACCAAAAATTGGGCACGCATCTCTTGCCCGCAGACAACTACTGAACATGATCTACAAGTGTCGCTAACAGGTACTATTCCACCTCCCGTAAGGATCCTCTTGACCTTCGGAAGGGGTGCGGTAGCTATTCTATGGGTAGCCACGAATCTAGCAGCTATAAAAGAGTGTGTGGCACCATAATCAAATAGGACTAATGCTGGTAATGAAGCTACTAAGATTGTACCTGCGATCACTTCTTCGGCTGTCTCAGCCTCCACTATGGTCATAGCGTAGGCCTTTCCCTGTCTCGGTGCTGGTCCCCTCGGCTGATGTCGATCCTGGTGGAACTGACCTGCCTGTGGGGCCAAGGGTGGCCTCCTCTGGTTTCCCCCTAGTGCTGGTGGTCGCTGTGCTCCAGCTCCTGCGTAAGGTGGCCTCGGTCTAGGAGGCTGCTGATAAGGCCTCGGCGCTGGCAGGGCTGGCCGATGAACCATCTGTACTGGATCTCTCTAATCAAGGCAATCTTGGATGGCATACTGGGCCGATCCATATCTCAAACATACGCTCAACCTCCGTCTACAGTCCCTCATCAAATGTCCCCTCTTACCGCAGAAATGGCATGTGGGAATGACAGCTCCCTACTGTGGTGCTGCCCTCTGTTGCTGCTGTTGTATGAGAGGGCGCTTCGCAGGTCCTCCCTGCGGGGCTCGGACTACTGATTACGACGCATAGGAGCGCTTCTGGCTAGCCTCCATCTTGTTGATGCGGTCCTGGCGTCGTGCTGCAAGTAGTACCTCGGAGTAAGAGGTGGGGGCGGTAGACCCGATAAGCCTCTGGGTCTCAAAACTCAGGCCCTCATAAAACTTCTCGGCCTTCGCTTTCTCAGTGGGGATCAGGTATGGTGCAAATCTGCTCAGGCGGAGAAACTCAGAATTGTATTCCTCTACAGTCATACTCCCCTGCCTGAGGTTCTGGAATATGTCCCGAAGCTCTGCTCGGGCGGTAGAGGGTATGTACATCTCTTGGAAGAGCCTGGAGAACTCTTCCCATGTGGCACGATCCGTTCCCAAATGTTGCTCCTCGGAAAGCCACCAGTGATGCGCGTTGCCGGTGAGCTACATCCTGACGGCCGTCATCCATCGGTGGCAGGGGATGTCGGTTGCCTCCAGCTGGTGCTGAATGCCGGTGAGCCAAGCGTGGACCTCTGTCGGCTTCTCTGTGCCCGCAAAAGGTTGTGGCATCAAATGACGAAAGTCTATGACAGAGCCTCGCGTTGGCTCATATGCTGGTGGTGACGCCTGCCCCAAGGCCGTCACGATGCTCTCTCTCAGGGTCTCAGCCTGGTGCTGCTGGGCCTGCTGCTGAGCCTGCTGCTGGGCCTGCTGCTGGGCCTGAATCATCCCATACATCATTTGGAACATCTGGGTTCCATCCATCGGTTGCCCTGTGGGGAATGGCATAAAGGGCATCTGGGGCAGGAATGGTGGAGAAGGTGGTAGCTGTTGCTCCTCCTGACTCGGGATCCTCCGATCCTCAGGTCCTGCCTGGTGTGGAGTCTGGTGTCCGTCTGAAGGCACCTCGGGATATCCTGATGACTGCCCCATGGGAGCTGGAGTCAGTAGAAGGACCTGCTCCAGATCCGGTTCTCCGGATGATCCCGCATCCCGGGGAACGTCGCCACGCTGTGCGACACGTACACTACGGAGATTCATAACTCTGAAAAGAAGTCATGACTGCGATCAGCGTTTGAGAAAAATAAACAATATGCAATTTGGTAAACGATATCGAGATAGAGGTGTCATGTGAAGGTTTCAAACTTTCCAGATGAGATTTCTAATTCTATTACTAATTTGCAGGCTCGCTTGGCACAGTCAGGTGAAAAAGGCAATTTAAATCGGACCTGCATGGGCAACCACAAAAATCTTGTCACGCCCCAGTTCCATAGGTAAAGAAACCAAGACACGTGGCAATGGCCAACAGCGTACTTCGGCGGGCTTTCCAATCTAATGGGCCCGTCGGAGTACACTGTCACGCCCCGATCTCCCGCAGGCAATCGGCCGTTCCCGCTCGGCGGGAATCACCCTCGCCAGCGCTCCCGCGGAACGATCGCTTAACCCATCCGAGCGTGATGTCGCACGAGCGTGAGCCACGCCCGTGCAAGGCCATGGTTCATTGGCTGGCGGTTAGAGTTCTAAGCCACAGAGTCGCACAGATTGTCCGAGTGCAGCGGAGTCATGAACGCATAGGCGATCGGTAACAGGTTCACTGAGTCGGCAAACATAGCGGAAGCATTTTTAACAAGTAAAGTAATCTCTTTATTGATATGAAACAAGTATTACAAGCGGCGTATAGCCGAGATTACAAGTCGCTCAAGCCTCTCTCTCTGAAACAGTAAAAGCGTGCCAAGTGGCTACTATTTAGAATGATTGTACAGGCGATGGTCAGGCGATGTTCACAACTTATGTCTTGTATATGCGCTTCAGTCCCGGACGCACCGTTGCAAGGCTTCAGAGGGAACTCCTGGCCTTAGCACGCACGAAGGAGGCGTCCGCACCGCACGATGTTCTCCCGCACCCTGCACACAAACTGGTGGATTATCAGTACATTGAATGCACTGGTGGGGAAGCTACTCGCCCGCTCGACAAATCCAAACACGTAATACAGGTTCCGTGCACAACTATTAAGTTGTCTTTCTAGTTGCCTTAGGATCAGTTTCATGCAAACGTTGAATAGCCTAACGTGTCGGCAGTGCGCCGTACGATGTTAGAGGAAACACGGCGAGACTTACCAACTTACCATCTCCTTCCCTGTCCAAGGCAAGCATTTAGGCAAACAATATAAATTCGAGCAGAGGCATGTATAAACATTCAGGAGGCAAGCATATGCAAGCAGGAGGGTCGTTTTAACATGATCGTTCAGGTGTTTATTTGTTCTTGATGCGATGCTGTCACGCCCCAAACTCCCGCAAGCCCAATAGTCCCTGCTGAACGTGAATCACCACGTTTACAGCTCTCCCGCAGGACCATCGTTCTATTCGGGACGTGATGCCGTACGAGCCTGGAGTTGCGCTCGTACAAGGCGATGTTGTTAAACACGAAAGTTATCATCGAAACAACCAAGTTACAGCAGAAGCCAATTGTGTACCAAGCACACATCAGAGTATACGCATCGAAGCTCACGATAGGGTCCAAATGAGATGCCCCGAGTCAATGCCACAAAGGCGATGCCACAGAGACGATGAAATAACTCTTGCTCTTTCTCTAGCCCACAAAGGTACTTACAGTTCATACATCTTGTCCCGTATATCCAAGCAGCGCCACTACGCCTGTGTTCCTGAAATATTGCCCACAAACGTGGGTCAGTACACAACCGTACTGGTGAGCGGGGTAACCCACTCGTCTAAGCCGACACTAAGTAAAGTAGTGAATGCACACAGTTAAATGGTGATCTTTCTAGTTGAATCCTAGATTCGTTTCATGGCATATGGATGACATGTTAAGGAAAGCAGTAAAGCAGTTTAAGCATGCAAGCATTCATTCTCAAACCAAACGACAAGCAGTTTATATAAATCCGACCCGTCTAACTCAATGTCATCGCTTGCACGATAACATATCGAACCATCAGTCTCGCCTCAATATCCATCCTCAACCGAAGTTATATATTCCCATCTCGAATGCACACTCTTGCCGAGGCAAGGTGGCCGCACCTACACGATGCACAAACCAACGAAAGAAAAGCAAGCCAACTCTTATCTATATGAAGTCACTGGCAAAGCCATAAAGGACATATTCCAAGCATTACGGCGCGCCCTATCAGCCCGGGTAGCAAGCCCCGCTGGAGGTCCCGCAATGCACCGCGCCAAAGCACGAATCAATATTTCCCTCCAGATTGAAACGGCTCCAGTGCCCCGGATAAAAACCGTTTCAAGGAAATCAACACCCTGTGCACCCAGGTTGTCCGTGACATGCAAAAGGTAGGTGAGGCGAGAGGATCGAACATTCTCGCCCCACCAAGCGATCCTAAACTCGTTCCACCGAATAACCAACCAAAGCATCCATAACCATTCTTCCAACATATCCTCCCAAAGGAGTCCAAATCTCGACCTCAGGATTTAATCCCAAGGCACCAAAATCCACAGTGTTTCACATTACCGCTTTACAGCAATGTATTCCGAAATGGTGCAACACCCATGCTCAAAGCCAACCATGGCACAATGCCGTTTCAGTGGCACAATGCCCCATTCGTGGCACAATGCCCCATCAAGCGGCACCATACCTCGCTGATGCAGTTGTTCGGTTTCGAACCACAACTGCTCGCTTTGCAAGACAAAGCGACCAAATGATACTCGCGCACGGATGCACGTTCGCTCGCCCAAATCCCCGATATTCCCATTGCCTCAAGGGTCATTCCATCTCGTATATTTCCAACCGTTCCAGCCAAATCCCAAGTATCCAACCGATCGCCTCAAATGTATAATCCGACTATCGCATCCAACTATCCAAGCATAATCCCAAGTAATCCAACCGACTGCCTCAAATGTATAATCCAACTATCCAACGCGTAAACCAGGTCAAGCCACAATCCTACCAAGCCAACCACGCACACTCTATGCACGCCTCAGTGTAGTGCTTCCCAATGTTTCAGTCCAAGTGTACAAGCCATTACGTGTTTTCCATATTATTAGGCATGAAGGAGTAGAGGAGAAGGGAAAGAGCCCACTCACATTGTTTGAATCCGTTAGGCATCCTGTCCTGCCGATACGGCCAATCCCTTGAACCCGTGGTCCGATGCAAGCGCGATCTACTCAACTGGTATGACCGTGCGAGCAGGCCGTGCTCTCCAAATCATCCGACCGATCAGACTAAGGAAGACGGCATTATCGTTTCCATCCAGCTATTCAGTAGTGTTCGGAACGAACACCTGATTTCCATCGAACCCGCTAGCCATCTGCACATTGAAACCAACTCGATTAATCCTTCTTCCCGAAATCCGACATTTCAAATGTAACCAGCATTTGATTCATTTTATCCGACTCCGACTCAGCGTAACGCTCCGAGCAGTTGCGGGGCGTTACATAATATACCACTTAGAATCAGGTTCGTCCACGAACCGTGCTGGTACTCATTCCTTACTAGCATGCCATAATCCAATTCCATAGATCTGCTCTAAGCAACTCACATATTCACGATTCTGACTCCGCATCTCGTTCTGCTGAACGCTCGAATAAATTTCACGAATTCCCACATCCTCCTTGTAGCTCAACACGAATTTCTCGTATCGCTTAGTTTTGGATCGTACACGTATTTAAGGCGTCCCTAAAATACATGCATTTCAGCCGAGCTTTGCGATAGCAAATTTGAACAAGTTACAAGGGTATCTTTATGTTCGAGGCGTCCATTTGCTTTGCTCCCAATTGGACCAAATCACGATTTCCATTCCAACACATTCGTTCGAGAACTATTCTCAATTATGCAGATTTTCCACCGACTCAATAAGTTCGCGTTCCAGCTCGATTCATCCCACTATTTCTGAAATCAGTACTAGCAACATCTCCAAATATTATCTCGTGCACCGAACGATTCTCACAACTGATCTACCCCAGCTATGCGACTTACCCAAAAATCAACTTGCTTAGATCAGCTCAGTCCAACACATTCCTGCCATCTCAATATCTCACAGGGTGAACATCTATATTGAGGTTCGTGTGATCCACGAAGATCTCGCTGCCACGGCAAAGGGATTTGTGTCGCCACGATTTCAACGTGGACACACTCGCCACAATTCTTAGGTTGCGCATGAAATAGTTCTTCGCGCTGCTTCCACTGCCTCGAAGCATAGAATATCACCTTCGCCTTCCGAATGAGCACGTTTCCCAGACTAAGTTCCGAGACATCTTGTAAATCTGATGCACATCTGTTCCTTCCAGTATTCACAAAGATTTGATTTGAACGAGCCGCCACAGTCGTCCATTCATATAAATGCTATTCCCTTCCAGAGCACGATGAGTCAGAGGCGATGCCATCTACAAAAATCTGTGACTCTGAATCTTATCAGTTGACTAGGCTACTTCCACCATTGCTTCGATCTTCCGGCTGCTTCTTCAGCTGAAGGCTATCCCAAGGGTCTCTCGAATCCAACACTCAGTCGATAAGCCAAATCACATTGCTCACATCTGCCCTCGACGCATTCCCAAATACGCCGCCTCAAGGGTCGTTCTATGGGTCTACCATATTCATATCCGATTCGACGGGCAATGTCGCTTAGGGTCAGCTGTCCCGAAGCTACGCTCGATAATTGTAATCATCACGATGGACAGTTACTATAAACCATGCTATATCTCATCTGCAAATCCGAATCAAAATTCCAACCATCCCATCCGAGCGAAGTTTCCGAATTCGAGAACCGCGCTCGTTGAAACCTTATTCCATCAATCCGCCGTTCTGTCCTGAATCCATCAAATTTTCGAATTGCATATTCGATTCTCGCACCATCGATTTCAACGATTCTCAAAGTTCGAGACTTGCTAAAATTCACATCCGTTTGCCACGTCCCACCTTGCACTTCCAACTTACTCGAGCAGCACAGTGATTCGTTCCAACGTGGCTCCCACATTTAGCTATCTTCAGAAATCAATCCGCCAAAATCTTTGCCTTCCGTTGTTGCCATAATCCGTCCACGTCTTCCGGAGAATCCGTTTATTATCGTTGCACCATCTTGCCCAAAATTTCATCTCCGCTAAACCTGATTCAACTTCTCGAGCAACAATATCCAAAATCCTTCAAGTTTGTGTGAATCAATCACATTGCCCCTCCAAGCCAAGTTCGTGTTTCTTTGCTCAACCAACAGCTCAAATGTGTTGCCCAAAATCGTAGTTCGTGCTCGCTATCATTCCGATAATCCCACCACTTTGCTCACGCGTAATCCAAATGTTCGTTCCGATTCCGTCCATCTCTTAAGCCCAACGATACTTCCATTTGCACTAGTCCGTTCACGATATGCTCAACTCAACATTCGCTTGCTCCATTTTCATTCTTCCCAACACAATCGACTTGCACCAACCAACTTATATTTCTGTTACTCGAGTTCGTTCAGGCAATTTCCAATAGATGTCCAACCAAAATATTTCCAATGCCTTGCTTAACACATTTGATCCCATATACCACTTCGAATCAATTCACTACTCGCATTACGTTTCCTTTCACGAATCCAAGATCCGTTCGAACCATCCCTTAAGTGTGATCATACCATTCCCATCTTAAGTCTGACACAAAAACTTAGCCGATTCTTTAACCATCAATCTCGTTAGGCAGCTCGTGCTATGTTCCATTCTTGATGCTTCCAACATTTCCCAAACCGCCTGATACTTTCGCAACACAAGCAATCGTGCAACGATTGCATTCCAAGTAGTCCAACCCAATACCCAACGGTTCCATACCTTTATTGTACGAGCAACTCATGCCAACTTATCTAATATTTCTCAAGCCAACTCAAATCTGCCCAACCGATGCGCCACAGTCGAAATTCTAACTTATATCCAACACAATCGCTTGACGAGCAACTCGTGCAAGGATCCATTCCCATCAAAAGTTCCTACTCAAAACATGCCGCATAACCAAATCTCGTTAGCCAACCAACTGATCCATTGAGGCAAACAGAAACTCCAGAACGATAAGCCAAGCCAACCCAACAAAAGCCCACACTTGTTGCACAAATGCAACAACGCCAACCAACTTGCTGCACGAATGCAACAACGCCAACCAACTTGCTGCACGAATGCAACAACGCCTAACGAGGCTAAGCGATCCTACGAAAACCAACCAAGGCAACCCAACACAGAATAACATGCAGCCAAAACCAGCAATAAATAGACTTATTGCATGAAACATCCGATGCGGCACTGAGTAGAGTCAAGAGCTAAACGACACGCGGAAGCTATTTAGAGTTTGTGATGAAGCGAAGGACCAAGTCCGAAGAAATGAACCGGGCGCTCTGATACCAATCTGTCACGCCCTAAACTCCCGCAAGCCCAATAGTCCCTGCTGAACGTGAATCACCACGTTTACAGCTCTCCCGCAGGACCATCGTTCTATTCGGGACGTGATGCCGTACGAGCCTGGAGTTGCGCTCGTACAAGGCGATGTTGTTAAACACGAAAGTTATCATCGAAACAACCAAGTTACAGCAGAAGCCAATTGTGTACCAAGCACACATCAGAGTATACGCATCGAAGCTCACGATAGGGTCCAAATGAGATACCCCGAGTCAATGCCACAAAGGCGATGCCACAGAGACGATGAAATAACTCTTGCTCTTTCTCTAGCCCACAAAGGTACTTACAGTTCATACATCTTGTCCCGTATATCCAAGCAGCGCCACTACGCCTGTGTTCCTGAAATATTGCCCACAAACGTGGGTCAGTACACAACCGTACTGGTGAGCGGGGTAACCCACTCGTCTAAGCCGACACTAAGTAAAGTAGTGAATGCACACAGTTAAATGGTGATCTTTCTAGTTGAATCCTAGATTCGTTTCATGGCATATGGATGACATGTTAAGGAAAGCAGTAAAGCAGTTTAAGCATGCAAGCATTCATTCTCAAACCAAACGACAAGCAGTTTATATAAATCCGACCCGTCTAACTCAATGTCATCGCTTGCACGATAACATATCGAACCATCAGTCTCGCCTCAATATCCATCCTCAACCGAAGTTATATATTCCCATCTCGAATGCACACTCTTGCCGAGGCAAGGTGGCCGCGCCTACACGATGCACAAACCAACGAAAGAAAAGCAAGCCAACTCTTATCTATATGAAGTCACTGGCAAAGCCATAAAGGACATATTCCAAGCATTACGGCGCGCCCTATCAGCCCGGGTAGCAAGCCCCGCTGGAGGTCCCGCAATGCACCGCGCCAAAGCACGAATCAATATTTCCCTCCAGATTGAAACGGCTCCAGTGCCCCGGATAAAAACCGTTTCAAGGAAATCAACACCCTGTGCACCCAGGTTGTCCGTGACATGCAAAAGGTAGGTGAGGCGAGAGGATCGAACATTCTCGCCCCACCAAGCGATCCTAAACTCGTTCCACCGAATAACCAACCAAAGCATCCATAACCATTCTTCCAACATATCCTCCCAAAGGAGTCCAAATCTCGACCTCAGGATTTAATCCCAAGGCACCAAAATCCACAGTGTTTCACATTACCGCTTTACAGCAATGTATTCCGAAATGGTGCAACACCCATGCTCAAAGCCAACCATGGCACAATGCCGTTTCAGTGGCACAATGCCCCATTCGTGGCACAATGCCCCATCAAGCGGCACCATACCTCGCTGATGCAGTTGTTCGGTTTCGAACCACAACTGCTCGCTTTGCAAGACAAAGCGACCAAATGATACTCGCGCACGGATGCACGTTCGCTCGCCCAAATCCCCGATATTCCCATTGCCTCAAGGGTCATTCCATCTCGTATATTTCCAACCGTTCCAGCCAAATCCCAAGTATCCAACCGATCGCCTCAAATGTATAATCCGACTATCGCATCCAACTATCCAAGCATAATCCCAAGTAATCCAACCGACTGCCTCAAATGTATAATCCAACTATCCAACGCGTAAACCAGGTCAAGCCACAATCCTACCAAGCCAACCACGCACACTCTATGCACGCCTCAGTGTAGTGCTTCCCAATGTTTCAGCCCAAGTGTACAAGCCATTACGTGTTTTCCATATTATTAGGCATGAAGGAGTAGAGGAGAAGGGAAAGAGCCCACTCACATTGTTTGAATCCGTTAGGCATCCTGTCCTGCCGATACGGCCAATCCCTTGAACCCGTGGTCCGATGCAAGCGCGATCTACTCAACTGGTATGACCGTGCGAGCAGGCCGTGCTCTCCAAATCATCCGACCGATCAGACTAAGGAAGACGGCATTATCGTTTCCATCCAGCTATTCAGTAGTGTTCGGAACGAACACCTGATTTCCATAGAACCCGCTAGCCATCTGCACATTGAAACCAACTCGATTAATCCTTCTTCCCGAAATCCGACATTTCAAATGTAACCAGCATTTGATTCATTTTATTCAACTCCGACTCAGCGTAACGCTCCGAGCAGTTGCGGGGCGTTACAGATGCAGTGACTCGCACGCGGATAGCCGCTAAGCGAGGATGACTTATCTATATGAACAGGAGTCGCTGGCATAGCCATAAAGGACCGTTTAGTCTTTGAACAAGGATGGTGTGCAACGAAGCATGTGAGGCGCTACACGCCATCCTGTCCGCACGTGAGACTATCGTGATGTTCCATCCGGATCGGAACGATCCCAGTGCCCCGGTGACCGCCCGTAGAACCGTTAAACCTTGTTTCCAAGTTGTCCGCGACATGCAGGTCAGGATCAGGGTCAGTTCAATCCACAACTTGAATGATAATCCATGATTCGTGATCTGAACGAGCGTTTGCTCCAAGAGCTGAGATTCGTTCGTTACGTGACGTGATTCTCGTTCAGACATAAACTTGATGTGATTATCATTCAGTTGTCACGTTAAGGATTCACGTTCAGTATTCGTTACCCTGATGCGTGCCCCTGGTTCGGGGATTGCCTTGGCGACCTAATGGTCCCGGATACTTGCAGGTTCGTTCAGGCACGGAACGACTACGTAGTAGTCTCCGAGGTTTGGATGAAAACACGGTAACATTTAAGCAGACAAGCATGCGTTTCTAAGAAACATAAGCAGGAACGTTGCTCGGACCCGAAGGTAAGCCGAGAGTTGAATCCGTTAAGGGACTTAGCATGCGAGGGTCTGAATATAAGCAGTATTTCCTTTTCCATGTTCTAGCAAGCAATATGAGTTGGGATTATTCCCTTAGCTAGGTGCGTTGGATTTATTAGCATGCAGGGGGTGAATCACCTAGCGACTAGCATAAATATTCCAGATTTTATATGTGTTGGCTAAGCAAAGACAAGTTCACCGTAGCCACCCACCTTAGCGATGATTTGCCTCGGTAGAGCGATACGTCTGAGCGAGCCTCTGAAAGTCCAAGCCGGATTCCTGTAGGGACAAGTCTGGATATCCTTTGCTTCTTGGTCGAGGCAAAGCGGGTCGGGACAGTTGCACTATTGCCGATTGAGTCGGCAGTCCGCTTGAGCGGAACGGGGTGTTACATCCTACCCAACTTAGAAAAAGTCTCGTCCTCGAGACTTACTAAGGACAAGCAGTAATCTAGGGTTGAGGCAATCCTAGACAAGTCGTTTGTACTTGTTCATTTGGATATTCACTTGCACAAGCTTCAAAATCAGCATACCGCTTAGACTGGATCGTGCGCACTTTCGAAGGTACCCTCTAGCGTGAACACGTCAACCAGCTCAGTGATAGCAAAGTCTTAGCACTCGAGTTTCACCTTTTTCCTAAGTCTTGGATGGTGTACTAGTTCAAGGCGTCCCTCGAATAGATGCATTCAACCAAACTTAGAGTTAGTGAAAATCTCGGACAAGCTACTAGCGATACTCTCAAGTGGTTCGCACAGGTTGGCACAAAGGCCACTCGCAGCATACAACCAGACAAGCAAGCATATCAATCAAAACGCATTTTGAAAGTATTTAGACTTATTGTTGGAACATCCCATCGAGGCATTGAGAGAGAGCGTGCACATAACCCACGAACGAGCTTTCGAAACAGAGATATCGAATCGAAGTCCAAAGGCGTAGAAGCCAGGCTCTGATACCAACATGTCACGCCCCGATCTCCCGCAGGCAATCGGCCGTTCCCGCTCGGCGGGAATCACCTTCGCCAGCGCTCCCGCGGAACGATCGCTTAACCCATCCGGGCGTGATGCCGCACGAGCGTGAGCCACGCCCGTGCAAGGCCATGGTTCATTGGCTGGCGGTTAGAGTTCTAAGCCACAGAGTCGCACAGATTGTCCGAGTGCAGCGGAGTCATGAACGCATAGGCGATCGGTAACAGGTTCACTGAGTCGGCAAACATAGCGGAAGCATTTTTAACAAGTAAAGTAATCTCTTTATTGATATAAAACATGTATTACAGGCGGCGTATAGCCGAGATTACAAGTCGCTCAAGCCTCTCTCTCTGAAACAGTAAAAGCGTGCCAAGTAGCTACAATTTGGAATGATTATACAGGCGATGGTCAGGCGATGTTCACAACTTATGTCTTGTATATGCGCTTCAGTCCCGGACGCACCGTTGCAAGGCTTCAGAGGGAACTCCTGGCCTTAGCACGCACGAAGGAGGCGTTCGCACCGCACGAGGTTCTCCCGCACCCTGCACACAAACTGGTGGATTATCAGTACATTGAATGCACTGGTGGGGAAGCTACTCGCCCGCTCGACAAATCCAAACACGTAATACAGGTTCCGTGCACAACTATTAAGTTGTCTTTCTAGTTGTCTTAGGATCAGTTTCATGCAAACGTTGAATAGCCTAACGTGTCGGCAGTGCGCCGTACGATGTTAGAGGAAACACGGCGAGACTTACCAACTTACCATCTCCTTCCCTGTCCAAGGCAAGCATTTAGGCAAACAGTATAAATTCGAGCAGAGGCATGTATAAACATTCAGGAGGCAAGCATATGCAAGCAGGAGGGTCGTTTTAACATGATCGTTCAGGTGTTTATTTGTTCTTGATGCGATGCAGTGACTCGCACGCGGATAGCCGCTAAGCGAGGATGACTTATCTATATGAACAGGAGTCGCTGGCATAGCCATAAAGGACCGTTTAGTCTTTGAACAAGGATGGTGTGCAACGAAGCACGTGAGGTGCTACACGCCATCCTGTCCGCACGTGAGACTATCGTGATGTTCCATCCGGATCGGAATGGTCCCAGTGCCCCGGTGACCGCCCGTGGAACCGTTAAACCTTGTTTCCAAGTTGTCCGCGACATGCAGGTCAGGATCAGGGTCAGTTCAATCCACAACTTGAATGATAATCCATGATTCGTGATCTGAATGAGCGTTTGCTCCAAGAGCTGAGATTCGTTCGTTACGTGACGTGATTCTCGTTCAGACATAAACTTGATGTGATTATCATTCAGTTGTCACGTTAAGGATTCACGTTCAGTATTCGTTACCCTGATGCGTGCCCCTGGTTCGGGGATTGCCTTGGCGACCTAATGGTCCCGGATACTTGCAGGTTCGTTCAGGCACGGAACGACTACGTAGTAGTCTCCCGAGGTTTGGATGAAAACACGGTAACATTTAAGCAGACAAGCATGCGTTTCTAAGAAACATAAGCAGGAACGTTGCTCGGACCCGAAGGTAAGCCGAGAGTTAAAACCGTTAAGGGACTTAGCATGCGAGGGTCTGAATATAAGCAGTATTTCCTTTTCCATGTTCTAGCAAGCAATATGAGTTGGGATTATTCCCTTAGCTAGGTGCGTTGGATTTATTAGCATGCAGGGGGTGAATCACCTAGCGACTAGCATAAATATTCCAGATTTTATATGTGTTGGCTAAGCAAAGACAAGTTCACCGTAGCCACCCACCTTAGCGATGATTCGCCTCGGTAGAGCGATACGTATGAGCGAGCCTCTGAAAGTCCAAGCCGGATTCCTGTAGGGACAAGTCTGGATATCCTTTGCTTCTTGGTCGAGGCAAAGCGGGTCGGGACAGTTGCACTATTGCCGATTGAGTCGGCAGTCCGCTTGAGCGGAACGGGGTGTTACATACACTTAAGCTGTGAAGTACAATGAATAACCCATCACATAACATAAGTATACTCAATCTAAATCTCATCCACAAGAAGCAATAAAAGAGCACAATAGAAGTAAATACAACGACTAATGTGCAGGAAGGAAATATCCAAATAAGTATCAAGTACAAATACTAGAGTAGTCACACGGGAACAAACCCGCTAGTATAAATATACTAGAATAAAAGTAAGCAATAAGATAACTTAGGACAGCAGCAGGTAACTAGGTAATGATACTGTCCCAAGGAAAGAGTCACTACCAACGATCAGGCGAAGTCCTCAGGAATGACCTCGTCCTCGGCAGTGAGTACAGCTGCTGGATAGATGCCCGGTCCGTACTCCTCCGGGTAATCCTCGTAGCCTACACCTGGAAGGGAACCAGGTCCTCAGAGGGAGATAACAAGGTACAGAAATACAACATGCCAGGTAAACAGATAGTACAAGTGCAACACAGGGTAAACTAATATAACCAAATAAGTGTGACACAGTTTAAAGACAATGTCCGGCACGTAGGCTTTCTAAAATAAACTGTAGCTCCGAACACAGAGACACACGGGTCGTACCGTAGCTCCGAGCACATAGACACACGGGTGATACCACTACACTATAATACAGGATCACTACATATATATATATAAGCGCGTGCAGAGTAGCCCAAACGTCTAGTAACTGTCTTCCCCTTCCCAAGCGGTCAACGATTGTGCGCTGAACCTGAACCTCTAACTACAGTATCAACACACAGAAATAACTCAACAAACGCGACCCTAAGGTCGTCCCAGTCTCTGGTCATGATGTTAGTATCAGGATACAGGAATCTGGCACGATCACAGTGTATGAGTGTGTCCTGGGGTGTCGATGTACTCAGATACGTGCATCGAGGTCCTATGAAGCATCTAGCCATTACTCTAAGACGTTATGTCGAATGTCAACGCTCGGTTGTGATCCGGAAGCGAAGTATCGAACGTCAACCAAAACACGCGCACGAAGTACATAAAGAACAACAAATATCTGTAAACTGAAATACATGGTGGCAAGGTACACTTGCCTGCGTATGGCTGCTGATATCGGGGATCTGGTACCGCATCCAAGTCCTCGGGTCCCGCAGTACCTAGAGATGAGATAAAAACCAGAATCAATAGTCTATTCTACGACCGACAGGGATGCTACACACATCTACAACTAAACTCAGTCTCAGCTACGACTCACAGGGACAAGTCACTAGGGGGTTGACCACAGTTGACTATCGGTACGATACGTCAAATCACCTAGTCATTTGTACCACATCATCAAACCATCCTTAAAACACAGTTTATGATTTTAAGTTCCTCGTTTAATATCGTTGTTACCAATCACCATATACCTCCCTAAATCAATCACCTTAAATTTCCAGTTTCTTAATTATCGATCACACTAGTCCTCCATCAGACATTCACCTATTACCCTTACTAATCATACATTTAAATTGAGCATTTTATACTGCATACTTCAAAGACAAGTTTCCTCTACATAACATCCACTGTCCACTGGATCACAAAATCATACCATTCCTTAATAGTGAATTCAATCACAACCCATACTAACAATTCCATATATGCTGTATAAGTAATGCTTCTCTTCCCAATTAAACACACAAGTATAAATTATCAACCCATGCTCCTAAACCCTAACTACTGCACACAACCATAAGTATCAAGGATCCTTATTCTTACATATGTAATGTGTTAAAAAGAAAGAACCCTAACAAACCATATATAATAACCCTAATCAACATACCTACACATATAGCTCAAAGAAACACTATACTACACTACATAAACTCTAAAACATATTAAACCTCATTAAACATAACCTCAATCCATATTCACATTAATCATCATTAACCTCAACCTATATATACCTCAATCACATATTTCAAGTACCACATTACACTAGCCATACATATCCACATATATAACCCAAAACCCTAGCTTGCATTTCACATATATAAACATCATCCTATTTAAAACCATAATAAATCTGGAAATTAAATAAAGATAGGGGGAGAGTCGACCTTGACGACGACAATGCCGGGTACGGCCGGAGAAGGTGGCCGGGGGTAGTGGTGAAGAGGTAAGGGTGATGGTGAAGAGGTAAGGGTGATGATGATGGTAATGGTGATGGTGGTGGTAGTGGTGGTGATGGTGGTGGTAGTGTAAGCCGGTGGTGGTGGTGGAAACTGGACGAGGGGAGATGGCCGGGAGAGGTCGGACGACGGGGTATGGCCGAAGGGCACAGATCAGGAGGCTGCTGTCGGCAGTGGGTACACTGCACAGCCGGCCGTCGGGTCGGGAAACGCACGGTTCGGCGGAGGATTGCTGTGCACCGGAGCGGGGGACGCACAGTGGCCGGCGGGACTGCTGGTCAGGCCGCGCGGGAGAGAACATCCGGTCGGGCGAGCGGCTCAGTCGGTCAGGGGACCCCTCAGTCCGGTCGTAGGTCGGGATATCACAGGCCGGTGGTCGGGATCCACAGGCCGGCAGTGTCGGTGGATTCGCACGGTCGGAGTTCTTCAAGAGGAAGAAGAAACAAAGGAAGAAGAAGAAGAAGAAGAAGAAGAATAAGAATGGAGGGAGGTTACGTATGAATGAAGAAGGAGGGAGGAGAGAGAGAGGGGGTGGGGTTTTCTATGCATTAGGATTAGGGCCGGTGGTGTGTTATGAGGGTGGGGTGAGGTGATGTTTTATAGGGGATTGTGAAATGGATGGAGGGTGGTGATGTTGCCATTCAAAATAGAGGGTGGAGATTTGTCATGAAGAAAAGTTGATTTCTTCATGAAGGGTGGTGAATTTATGGGTGAAATTTGGACCCCATTTTGTGACCTCTCCATTTGGTCATGGCCAATAGGGTGATGACACATAAATTCATTAATTGCAACTTAGCCCCTTAAATTCGGGAAATTGCACGAACGCATAAAATAACGCTAAAATTGTGGAGAAAATTGTGTTTAGTAATTTTCATGGTGAGAGGGTATTGTGCGTTAGGCACGGATTTAATTAAATGGCATTGGAATTAATTAAGGATTAAAAATAGGATTAGGGAAAATGGGTATCCCTGATTAAATAAAAATAAAGTGTCCCGCAATTTTAAATTAAATGGGGGCACTTGGGGTCAAAATTCGGAAATGACGCAAAGGTCAAAAATGGTGGGGGCTTGGAGTCAGTCTTGGACCCTTTAGTTGGTCCGGCTCAACGGGTTAAGTTGGTATCCCAAAATTTTGGATAACGACACAGGTGTCCGACACGGAATTAAATATGGGTTACAATTTTCGGAAAGTTGCGCAATTAATTTAGAGCACAACAAAAACTGATTTTATGAAGACGGAAAAGTCCAGTGCCTAATTTGGCAAGTCAAGTCAAAAGTACAAGAGTCCGATGGAATTTATGGGCTGATATTGGGCTCCGATTAATTTAGCAATGATAGGGTGCGCCCAGGGTCTTAATTAAATAAATTAAATACCAGATAAAATTATTTCTACTTTAAACCTCGACATCTGCTATCAAAACCAAAATTTTCCAAATCCACCCTAACTATCTACAAAATAAATCGAGGGGGTTTACAAGGGCAATGAGAGTCCCGAGGAGACCACGAACTGGATTGCCAAAACTAAGAAGTTGTTAGAGGCATCACAACTACCTACTGACCTATGGATGATAGGCGTAAGGACTCTGTTAGAAGGCAACGCGCATCATTGGTGGGAATCAATGGAGCGCCAGTTGGGTACACGTCAGACTTGGGAACAATTCTTGGAGTGCTTTGAGAGGAAGTACTTTCCGGACACTGTAAGGGACGCGTTGTATGATCAGTTCCTCCATCTGGGGTAGGAGAATAAGACAGTTGATGAGTATGACGCAGAGTTTAGCCGCCTCAGTAAGTATGGCACTGTCCTAATACCTAATGACTTAGAGAAGGCTAAGAGGTTTCACCGCGGGCTGACTCAGGAGCTCCAGCTCTACACTATCTCCCAGTCCCGGATCTCTTATGCCAAGCTATTGACAGAGGCCAGGATCCAGGAGGCCATCAACAAGGGAAATGGAATTCAACAAAGAATTCATCAAGGACCATTAAGGACACAGCCAGGAGGACCCATTAGACACCCTTTGACACGCCAACAACCAGATAGTGCTGCACCATATCCAACCAAGGAGCTCCGTACTTGTCACTATTGTGGTAGGACAGGTCATATTCTAAGAGACTGTCATCGTCGATTGGGGCTGTGCATGATATGTGGATCAAGTCACCATCAAGCCCGAGAATGTCCTAAACCGAACCAGGGGCCTATGGCATTAGAATCAGGAACACCGCATACACCCTCAAGTATAAGAAACCAAAGGGACCCACCACTGCTTCTATAGTCTGCACAAATGGAGGGAACTAGACCCCAGTTGAACAACCAAGGACAAGGCCAAGCACTCATTATGACAAATATGGGAGAGCATATACAGGAAGCCGTAGATACAGGTACGACCTTTAGTTAAAATTGTCTTTGTATACTCATAACCCCATTGTGACACAAGATCTTAGATGTACAAATAGATGTAGAATTATATATATGATAGTTTAGCAGTTATGAGGATATATTTCTATTCTACCCTGATGGCATACACGCGATGATAATAGATGACGTGAGTAGAAGTAGTAGTATTCTTCCCCTATCCTTATCTCACCCTCTTGGGTGGTTCATCTTCTCTTTTTATATACATTCCTTATCTCGTGCTTAACTCTTCCTATAATAGTTGTATCTTTTCATGCCATTATGAATTGTTTGATTTATATCAACCTCACCCATATTTTGTTAGTTAAAACATAAATGTGTTAGTAATGCTTGATAACTAAGGATGAGTTCTTAATAATAACCCTTATGTACAAGCACTATAGCAATATTTGTATCCTTTATTAGTTTAACCCTTAAGTAGCATCATTTAGCATAATAAAAATTTGTTAGATTGTTTGAAGTAGGTCATACTCCTAATAGTTTTAGTCAAGACCTTAAGTGTTTCCCTAAAACTTAGACTATGCCTAGGAAAGAGTTGAAGCCACTTGTTACGAACTAATGACTATGACAAATCGCTGGCGAGGTAGTGACAGTTGCAGCCAGACGATTTTGGTAGAGTAGTCGAATTACTTGCAGCCATACTGGCTAGGTGGCGTGGCAGTATTAGACTACGATACTTGACGGTTACGGGAAAAATTCATAGTTATGAGATTCCAGACAGGTATCCCAAGATTCTTGACCCAATAAATATATTTGCCTTACAACCTAGACAATAGCTTCAAGAGACCATGACTACTAGTAGAATTCTTATAAGTTGGGTAGTGTAAGATGAGTAGAAATAGAATGGTGTATGGGCAATAAATGAGGAAGTGTTAGAATGGCAGACCAATCCTTTTAGGAGACACTGCTAGATACCAATGTAGTGTAATAGCTATAGTGATCATTATGAATATAGGTTAGTGTCAATTTCGAGGATAAAAATTTTATAAGTTGGGTAGAATATAAAATTCCTAATCCTAGAAAACCATATTTATCCTTTTTAGTTAATTATTAATTTAATTGTAGAAATTATGAGCTAATTAGGAGAAATAGATTTTATTTAATTTTTTATTTTAGGTGTTTGTGATAGGGGATTTATGGAGCCAGTATAAATTTTTTCTAATTTATTTCATGTAGGAGACCCTTTGGACAGATGCCAGCTTAATTGTATGCTCTAACATAAATTCTAGAATTTTTCTATGTATGTATATATATATATATATATATATATATATATATATATATATATATATATATATATAGTTAAATAAAAAATAAAAGAGAATAGAAATTAGAAAAAGAAAGAAGAAGAAAGAAAAACAAATGAAAAAGAAAAAAAACAAATAGAAAATAACCAATGGATCATAATCCCTAATACCCGAACCCAATAACCTAGGCAACCCGCACCCACTGGAATTAGTGTCACGCCCCAGTCCCAAAATACCGTGGGACCAGACGCGTGATAATGGCCAGCAGTACGCACCGATGGACCAACTCAATATATGGATCCATCAAGGCATACTTAAGCTGTAAAACAAGTCTACGACAATCATGGTACAACTAATCTCATCCACACAAGGCATAAACATGATCCACAGAATAAATAAGGAATGTAAATCATCATCCAGTCTCACATAGTACTTCGGGGAACAACCCGATAAATATCTAGTACAATGGTTCAACAGACCAGAATATAAAAGACTGAAATAAATAAATGAAAGCCGAGCATGAACATGGATGCTCAAGAGAAGTCTTCAGCTAAGACCTCGTCCTCAGATGATGGTACAACTCCTGGATCAGCTCCTGCTCCAGTCCCGTAGATCTCGGGATAAACCACGCCTGTAAAATCTGGGGAACAAAATCCGGATCCAGGTCCTCAGGGGACATAGCAAGGTACAAGAAAGCTCATGCCAATAAATACAGATAAGCAGTGCAGCAAATAAATAACTAATTGAACAATGGGGTAAATATGTAACCATCTAAGTGTAAATGCAAGTGAGAGCATCACTAGTCTCAGGCTGAGCCACTACAAGCTCTGTGTCGGGGAGCCGGTAGCGGTAATAACCGGTAGTGGGTCAGGCTCTGCTACGAGAACCTGCGACCTCTCAATAATAGAAGATATACATAAATACAGCCTGTAGCCTGTGTGTCTCTCCCCACCCAATGTAACCACGCATATCATGACCACAACGTCTCATGCCCATGTCAAGCGCGATCATAGCTAAATGCAACCGGTCATAAGTATCTAATAATATAATGTCCATGTCCTGTATCCTATACAGAATCACCACGAATATCTCGGGAAAATCCTGTCTCATGAATGGTGTCAAGTGTCCTGGGTCATATGGTACTTGATAAGACAAGTACGAGAATAAAGTGTCACGAATGTCCATCTCTAGATGACCGTACCCAACACTGCGTACAGTGTCGGCACCCGACTGATAATCGGACGCTAAGTACGTCACACGGTCCTAGGTTGAGCATGCACAGCAATATATATAAAACCAGGAAAATAGATAACTAAACTGCAGAGTTTGGCAAGGTACACTTGCCTGATGTCCGAGTATCAACAACTGTCCTGGTATCTGTGGATCCGGTAGGGGCTACTCCAAAAGCTGTAATAAATATCACCAACAGTCTCAGAAGATGCCAAATAGCTGGAAATGCCTGTCCTTACGTCCAATTTGGACACAGGGGCAAAAAGGTCATTTTCGGGCCAAAGCGGGTTCCACATGTGGGCCACTTTGCACCGAAAAGCGTGTCAGGGTCAAGGGTCTCCAAATTCCGCAAACTCAGTGTCTACAAGTCAGGAACGACGATACGAACCCAACGGAACTTCCAGAATTGGATTCCGATGAGCCGATCACAAAATCACCCGTCAAGTGGAGCCTGTGGGGCCCACGATACGTGATTTTGTCAACGTCCTCAGAATCGAACCAAACTTGGCTCACAGGACCAGCGTATTACTACGGATCCGTTGGCGCAAGTTTCGTCTCGATCCGACGTGTATACACGAAGTTACAGCGTGTTCCAGGATCAACGGATACGGGGTGTCGTTGGCGGATACGCGTTGATTCCGGGGTGCACGCACCTCCGAATCGACTTCTGCGAAAACCCACACGACCGTATCAACGTTGCGCACAGTTTGGTAAAGACCGCGTGCGACCAAGTCGTCCCGTTTGGCGGGGCGGACTCAGTTCCGGGTGAAACAGGGCGTTGTTTTTTTCCTGTTTTGGATCGCGGTGTACGATCACTACAGGACGCGTTGCACCGAGCGAATTGCACGGGCACCGAGAGGGGTATACAGTCTACGCATAGAAATCGACGGAATTGAAAACGGAGTTGCGAGTTGGGAGAAAACAGTACCTGTACAGAGCTCCGTGGATCTGAAGTCCGCGTGTCCGGTCTGCGTCCTGATCGTGTCCTCGCGAGTCTGGGCTAGGGTTCAGGTCAGAAGTCAGCGGAGTCGCTGTGAGGCGGAGGAGTCAGGCCCGGGGTCGCTGGGCGGACTCGGCGGAGGGGTGAGGCCGCGCTCGGGGTCGCTGGGCGGACTCGGCGGAGGGGTGAGGCCGCGCTCGGGGTCGCTGGGCGGAGATGGGAACTGAACAGGGGCGGCTGCTACGAGTTCGGTCGACGACGGGGGCGGGGTCGACTCGGCTATGCGGAGGCGGGTAGGTCGGCGTAGGTGGAGGGCGACGTCCGAGGGGTCGGCGAGGCTAACAGCGTCGAACGGCGGCGAGCGGGGTTCCTGGTCGACGGACGACGGCGTCAAACGGCGGCGAGCGGGGTTCCTGGTCGACGGACGACGGCGTCGAACGGCGGCGAAGGGGAGTCAACCGGCTGAACCGGTGGCCAGGGTCGGGATGGGGGTCTCTGTGCAGAGGCAAAGATGGCGGCTAGGGCTTGGCACGAACGCCGAGGGGAAGGGATTTATAGGTTGTGAACAGTGTTTCCGGCGGAGAGTTTAGGGTTTTCCCCTGATGTCGAATCCGGGTCGGGTCTGGCTTGGGGTCCGACCCGACCCAATCCACTGATTGGTTCAGCCTGGGTTGGTTTAGGCAGGGGTGTTTGGTTTAATCATCCAAATAGCTAAAGGTCCTCGATACCTTGCTCCGGGGTCCAATAAATTCACCGAAAAATGTCATGCGTCCGGTTCTCCATTATACACAATAAATTTCTATTTCCAGAATATTTTAACTCCATTAAGCCACACTTAAAATTATTTAACCCACAAACCTCAGTGATAAATTCCAGAAAAATACCAAAATAGGGAGAATTATATAAATCTTATTTCTGAAATTTAGGGTGTTTACAATCTTCCCTCCTTAAAAGGATTGCGTCCTCGCAATCAAAGAATAAGTTACTAAAGAAAAGTCGTGGAAGTACAAGGTTGCTTAATTTGCAACTGCCTCCTCAAACAAGTGGGGGTATCGCTGACGCATACTATCTTCTCGTTCCCAAGTTGATTCGCCTGGTGAATGATGTTTCCATGCTACTCGGACCAGTCTGATCGTCTGTCCCCGTAATGTCTTCTCACTGACGTCGAGGATGCCAACTGGTTGCTCTTCATACCTCAAACTCGGGCCTACTGCGATCTCTGAATGATCGACTACGTGACTTGGGTCGGTCACGTACCTTCGCAGCTGTGAGACGTGGAATACGTCATGCACTCCCTCTAAGGATGGAGGTAATGCAAGGCGATAAGCCACCTCACCAACGCGCTCTAGAATGTCAAAGGGCCCAATATACCTTGGGCTCAGCTTGCCTCGGCTCCCGAATCTGATAGTACCACGAGTGGGTGAAATCCTCAAGAACACATGATCTCCTTCCTTGAACTCTAGGGGACGCCTGTGTGTATCTGCCCAATGCTTCTGTCGGTCCTGAGCTGCTCGTAGATGATTCTGAATCTGCTTCACCTTCTCCACCGTCTGGGTGACCAACTCTGGACCCAGTATTTGACGTTCACCAACGTCACTCCAACACACAGGTGATCTGCACTTTCTTCCGTATAAAGCTTCGAATGGCGCCATCTGGATGCTGGCCTGATAACTGTTATTGTAGGAGAACTCTACTAAGTGCAAATGATCTTCCCAAGATCCTCCGAAATCTAGCATACATGATCTCAACATGTCCTCCAATATCTGAATGGTGCGCTCCGATTGTCCATCTGTCTGCGGGTGATATGCCGTGCTGAATTTGAGTCTGGTGCCCAGACTCTCTTGCATGCTCCTCCAGAAATGAGATGTAAATCTCGAATCTCGATCCGATACAATACTAACAGGTACTCCATGTAATTTGACGATTTGTCGCATATACATGTCAGCTAGTACCTCTGTGGACTGTCCAACTCTAAATGGCAAGAAGTGTGCCGATTTAGTGAGTCGATCCACTATCACCCATACTGCGTCTCTTCCGCTGGGGCTCTTCGGAAATCCTGTGACAAAGTCCATCGTGATGTGCTCCCACTTCCATTCCGGTATCGGGAGCGGTTGTAACATACCTGCAGTTCTCTGATGCTCCGCCTTCACTTGTTGACATACTAAGCATTTGGCCACAAATCTCGCGATCTCTCTCTTCATTCCATGCCACCAGTAATACTGTCTCAAGTCCCGATACATCTTGGTTCCTCCTGGGTGAACAGAATACATAGAGCTATGCGCTTCAGTCATTAACTCTTGTCTCAATTCTCCATTTGGAACATACAAGCGGTTTCCAAATCTCAATGTCCCATCTTCGTGAATGCGAAGTCCTGTCTGAATACCTGCTTCTGTCCTTTCTTTGAGTCTTCGGAATCTAGCATCGGTGGGCAATGCTTCTTTAATCTTCTCCACGAGTGATGACTGAATCTCAAGGTTAGCCATCAAGCCATTCTGTCCCGGTACGATAACCTCTATCTGTAGCTCTTGCAAATCCTTCAATAACTCGGGCTGCATTGTCAAGAAATAAGCCGTAGGCTTCCTGCTGAGTGCATCTGCAACAACATTCGCCTTTCCCGGATGATACTGCAGATCGATGTCAAAATCTACCATCAGTTCCAGCCAACGTCTCTGTCTCATGTTAAGCTCCTTCTGAGTATACACATACTTCAGGCTCTTGTGGTCAGTAAAGATTTCTACCCTCTCTCCATAAAGGTAGTGCCTCCATATCTTCAATGCAAATATCACTGCTGCTAGCTCCAGATCATGCGTCGGGTAGTTCTTCTCGTGGTCCTTCAACTGTCTCGACGCATAAGCAATGACCTTGCCATGTTGCATCAAAACACATCCTAGTCCACTGCCTGATGCATCACTGTAAACAACAAAACCTCCTGACCCTGAAGGAAGAGTCAAGACAGGTGCTGTTGTTAATCTTCTCTTCAGTTCTTCAAAAGCCTTCTGGCAGTCTTCTGTCCATACAAACTCCTGATCCTTTCGTGTTAGCTTTGTCATTGGTTCTGCAATCCTTGAGAAATTTTCTACGAACCTTCGGTAATATCCCGCAAGTCCGAGAAAACTTCTTACCTCTGCAACTGATGTAGGTGTAGGCCAAGTCTCTATTGCCGCAACTTTCTCTGGATCCACTGAAAGTCCTTCTCCTGATATGATGTGTCCCAAGAAAGGCACTTTGTCCATACAGAACTCACACTTACTGAGCTTGGCATATAACTTCTCCTGCCTCAAGGTCTCTAACACGATTCTGAGATGCTCCTCGTGCTCTTCAGGGCTCTTGGAATATATGAGAATGTCGTCAATGAACACCACTACGAATTGATCCAAGAACTGATGAAAGACTCTGTTCATTAAGCTCATAAACACTGCTGGCGCATTGGTTAAACCAAACGGCATTACCAAGAACTCATAATGCCCATACTTCGTCCTGAAAGCTGTCTTCGGGATGTCTTCCTTCCTTACCTTGATCTGATGATAGCCGGATCTAAGGTCAATCTTCGAGAATACCCTCGCACCACTCAATTGATCGAATAGATCATCAATGCGTGGTAAGGGATACCTGTTCTTGATGGTGACAGCATTTAGTGCCCGGTAATCAATGCACAACCGTACTGTTCCATCCTTCTTCGGCACAAATAAGATGGGTGCTCCCCAAGGTGAAACACTGGGGCGAATGAAACCCTTCTCCAAAAGATCATCTACCTGTTCCTTCAACTCCACTAACTCCTTAGGTGCTAGCCGATAAACCGATGAAGTGATTGGCTCTGCTCCTGGAGTTAAGTCTATTGTGAATTCTATTTCCCGATCAGGCGGTAAACCTGGAAGATCATCAGGAAATACGTCCACAAATTCTGATATGACTCTTGGGTAACCTGTCTCCTCTTCTACAGATAATACCCTAAGGGTAGGCTGAACTCCTTGCTCTACTGCTCCGCGGAGAAACTCGAATTCTGGGTGGCCAGGCGGTCTAAATATAACCTTCCCAAGCCGACAATCAAGAGTCGCATGGTACTGACTCAACCAGTCCATACCAAGTACAACGTCATAGTCAGGCATGGAAAAGATTAGAAATTGAGCTCGCATCTCTCGGCCACATACGACTACAGAACATGATCTACAGACGTCACTAACTGGAATAATACCACCTCCCGTAAGAATCCTCTTCATCTTCGGAAGGGGTGAGGTAGCCACTCTATGGGTGGCTACAAAGCTAGCAGCTATAAATGAATGCGATGCTCCAGAATCAAATAAAGCTACTGCAGGTAATGAAGCTACTAAAATAGTACCTGCGATGACTTCGCCTGCTGTAGCCTCCTCCTCAACAGCTAATGGGAATGCCTGTCCCCGTCCCTGAGCTGGACCTCTCTGCTGCTGCTGCTGCTGATGAAATAGGGCTGCCTGTGGTGCCAGGGGTGGTCTCTGCTGGTTCCCTCCGGGGGCTGGTGGTCTGACCCCACCAACTCCTGTCTGTTGGGCTCCTGCTGCTGGATAAGCTGGTCGTGGTGCAGGCAATGCTAGTCTTGGTGCTCCGTCTCGGCGTTCGGAACAGTCCCTGGAAAAGTGCTGGCTGGATCCGCAGCTCAAACATAGTCCCAACTTACGCCTGCATTCCTTCTCAATGTGTCCTACCTTGCCGCAGTGGTGACAAGTAGGAAGAGGTCTGTCTCTCTGTGCTGCTCTATCTGGCATACCCCTCTGGGTTCGCTTTGCTGAATCCCCATGTGCTGGCCTGGATTGTGCTGATGTGATAGGCCTCTTCAAATTAGATTCCCTCCTGGTGACGCGCTCCAAGCGTCGGGCTGCTGCAAGGACATCGGTATAAGAGGTAGGTGCTACCGTTCCAATCACTTTCTGAAGCTCGAACTTCAAGCCGTCAAAGAACTTCTCTGCTTTTTCTTCCTCCGTTGAAATCAGTGTTGGGGCAAAGCGGCTCAGGCGAATAAATTCCGCATTGTATTCCTCTACTGACATGCTGCCTTGGATAAGGCGGTTGAACCTGTCTCTGAGCTCTGACCGTGCGACTGCCGGGATGTACATCTCTTGGAAGAGTCTAGAGAACTCTTCCCATGTGACTCTGTCCTGTCCAAGTCTCCTCTCTTCTGCTAGCCACCAGTGATGCGCATTATCAGTTAACTGCATTCTGACGGCAGTCATCCACTTCTCTCTCGGAAGTTCAGCGGCTTCCAACTGATGCTGAATATTGGTGAGCCACTCATGAACTTCCGTTGGCCCTTCTTTACCAGAAAATGTGCGAGGCTTGAGATGACGGAAGTCGGTGATAGATCCCGTCGATGTTCGCCTTACTGGCGGATTTGCCTGCTCCATTGCGGATACCAGGCTGGTCCTCAGGTACTCGGCCTCCTGCCGATGGGCCTCTTGCTGAATCTGTTGCTGTGCTTGCATCATAGCATACATCATCTGGAACATTTGCTGTCCGTCCATGGCTTGTCCTGACGGGAATACTGGCACCTGGGGAGTGAACTGAGGTGGTGGTGGAATGTCATCCCTCCGGAACCTTGGATTAGGCTGTCCGGGTTGATCGCTCTGCGATGCTTGTCCACCATCCCCTGGTGTCACTTCGTCTCCATAAGTAACCACAGCGTCGTGTGGCGTATCCAAAGGAATATCATCTCTGTTCCCGGAATCCATTGCTCTGCAATCAAAATAGAAACTGTAAGAACGCTCAGTGGAATCAATACAGGATGCAGTTCAAGTAACAAATTTCGAGATCGATATAGAGTTCAACAATGGTTAAATAATGGATGAGAACCTAGAACTTATCCTATCCTTAGGGCAGGCTGGTTCGGTCCCTAAGTTGAAACCGAACAATTTAGTCGTAGACCTGCATGGGCCACCACAAAAACCATGTCACGCCCCAGTCCCAAAATACCGTGGGACCAGACGCGTGATAATGGCCAGCAGTACGCACCGATGGACCAACTCAATATATGGATCCATCAAGGCATACTTAAGCTGTAAAACAAGTCTACGACAATCATGGTACAACTAATCTCATCCACACAAGGCATAAACATGATCCACAGAATAAATAAGGAATGTAAATCATCATCCAGTCTCACATAGTACTTCGGGGAACAACCCGATAAATATCTAGTACAATGGTTCAACAGACCAGAATATAAAAGACTGAAATAAATAAATGAAAGCCGAGCATGAACATGGATGCTCAAGAGAAGTCTTCAGCTAAGACCTCGTCCTCAGATGATGGTACAACTCCTGGATCAGCTCCTGCTCCAGTCCCGTAGATCTCGGGATAAACCACGCCTGTAAAATCTGGGGAACAAAATCCGGATCCAGGTCCTCAGGGGACATAGCAAGGTACAAGAAAGCTCATGCCAATAAATACAGATAA
Organism: Iris macrosiphon; assembly: GCA_036927795.1. NCBI lineage: Eukaryota > Viridiplantae > Streptophyta > Magnoliopsida > Asparagales > Iridaceae > Iris > Iris macrosiphon. Next base: position 108,355,828 of record JAYESA010000004.1, read on the forward strand.
GCAGTGCAGCAAATAAATAACTAATTGAACAATGGGGTAAATATGTAACCATCTAAGTGTAAATGCAAGTGAGAGCATCACTAGTCTCAGGCTGAGCCACTACAAGCTCTGTGTCGGGGAGCCGGTAGCGGTAATAACCGGTAGTGGGTCAGGCTCTGCTACGAGAACCTGCGACCTCTCAATAATAGAAGATATACATAAATACAGCCTGTAGCCTGTGTGTCTCTCCCCACCCAATGTAACCACGCATATCATGACCACAACGTCTCATGCCCATGTCAAGCGCGATCATAGCTAAATGCAACCGGTCATAAGTATCTAATAATATAATGTCCATGTCCTGTATCCTATACAGAATCACCACGAATATCTCGGGAAAATCCTGTCTCATGAATGGTGTCAAGTGTCCTGGGTCATATGGTACTTGATAAGACAAGTACGAGAATAAAGTGTCACGAATGTCCATCTCTAGATGACCGTACCCAACACTGCGTACAGTGTCGGCACCCGACTGATAATCGGACGCTAAGTACGTCACACGGTCCTAGGTTGAGCATGCACAGCAATATATATAAAACCAGGAAAATAGATAACTAAACTGCAGAGTTTGGCAAGGTACACTTGCCTGATGTCCGAGTATCAACAACTGTCCTGGTATCTGTGGATCCGGTAGGGGCTACTCCAAAAGCTGTAATAAATATCACCAACAGTCTCAGAAGATGCCAAATAGCTGGAAATGCCTGTCCTTACGTCCAATTTGGACACAGGGGCAAAAAGGTCATTTTCGGGCCAAAGCGGGTTCCACATGTGGGCCACTTTGCACCGAAAAGCGTGTCAGGGTCAAGGGTCTCCAAATTCCGCAAACTCAGTGTCTACAAGTCAGGAACGACGATACGAACCCAACGGAACTTCCAGAATTGGATTCCGATGAGCCGATCACAAAATCACCCGTCAAGTGGAGCCTGTGGGGCCCACGATACGTGATTTTGTCAACGTCCTCAGAATCGAACCAAACTTGGCTCACAGGACCAGCGTATTACTACGGATCCGTTGGCGCAAGTTTCGTCTCGATCCGACGTGTATACACGAAGTTACAGCGTGTTCCAGGATCAACGGATACGGGGTGTCGTTGGCGGATACGCGTTGATTCCGGGGTGCACGCACCTCCGAATCGACTTCTGCGAAAACCCACACGACCGTATCAACGTTGCGCACAGTTTGGTAAAGACCGCGTGCGACCAAGTCGTCCCGTTTGGCGGGGCGGACTCAGTTCCGGGTGAAACAGGGCGTTGTTTTTTTCCTGTTTTGGATCGCGGTGTACGATCACTACAGGACGCGTTGCACCGAGCGAATTGCACGGGCACCGAGAGGGGTATACAGTCTACGCATAGAAATCGACGGAATTGAAAACGGAGTTGCGAGTTGGGAGAAAACAGTACCTGTACAGAGCTCCGTGGATCTGAAGTCCGCGTGTCCGGTCTGCGTCCTGATCGTGTCCTCGCGAGTCTGGGCTAGGGTTCAGGTCAGAAGTCAGCGGAGTCGCTGTGAGGCGGAGGAGTCAGGCCCGGGGTCGCTGGGCGGACTCGGCGGAGGGGTGAGGCCGCGCTCGGGGTCGCTGGGCGGACTCGGCGGAGGGGTGAGGCCGCGCTCGGGGTCGCTGGGCGGAGATGGGAACTGAACAGGGGCGGCTGCTACGAGTTCGGTCGACGACGGGGGCGGGGTCGACTCGGCTATGCGGAGGCGGGTAGGTCGGCGTAGGTGGAGGGCGACGTCCGAGGGGTCGGCGAGGCTAACAGCGTCGAACGGCGGCGAGCGGGGTTCCTGGTCGACGGACGACGGCGTCGAACGGCGGCGAGCGGGGTTCCTGGTCGACGGACGACGGCGTCGAACGGCGGCGAAGGGGAGTCAACCGGCTGAACCGGTGGCCAGGGTCGGGATGGGGGTCTCTGTGCAGAGGCAAAGATGGCGGCTAGGGCTTGGCACGAACGCCGAGGGGAAGGGATTTATAGGTTGTGAACAGTGTTTCCGGCGGAGAGTTTAGGGTTTTCCCCTGATGTCGAATCCGGGTCGGGTCTGGCTTGGGGTCCGACCCGACCCAATCCACTGATTGGTTCAGCCTGGGTTGGTTTAGGCAGGGGTGTTTGGTTTAATCATCCAAATAGCTAAAGGTCCTCGATACCTTGCTCCGGGGTCCAATAAATTCACCGAAAAATGTCATGCGTCCGGTTCTCCATTATACACAATAAATTTCTATTTCCAGAATATTTTAACTCCATTAAGCCACACTTAAAATTATTTAACCCACAAACCTCAGTGATAAATTCCAGAAAAATACCAAAATAGGGAGAATTATATAAATCTTATTTCTGAAATTTAGGGTGTTTACAATTAGAAACCAAACAGCAGCAGCAAAACCCATTGCAACCCGCGGCCAACCCCCCCCTCCTGCGTATCTCTCCCTCTCCCTCTCTTATATATATAACCTAATTCATTCAACCGAAACCCTAACCCTAGATCAATTCTTCTTGTTCCCATCCAACCCTAGCGACCAGAGCGCCGTCGCATAGCCGGAGAACCGCCCAGTCCAGCCGCCGATCGACCCCAACGACCGCGACCCCGCGCACAACCGCGCATGACAGTTTGGACAATAACTTACCTGTGTTCCAGCGCTATTTTCCGTCACCTCGCTGAACCAAACTCGACCCCGTCTTCACCGGTACATTCACCACTTAACCCTATTCAATATATGTATAATAGTTGACCTCAAACAATATGAAATCCTAGGCGAAAATAGCGTCCAAATTGACGGAAAAAGATAACTTTTGGGTATCGCAGAAAACTGCGATAAACTATCTATGTTCCCGAATTCGTATCTCCCACCACAGAGATCCGAATTCGATTTTTCTTTTTGGTATGGGGAGACCACTTGACCTAGTTTAATTTTGGTTAATTACATTAAATTATTAGTTACTGTTTGTATAATTAAATTCGTTGAAAAACCCCAAAAACCTACTTTTTTTATATTCCCAAAAATTGCGAAACGGAGTGCGCCCCGCCAAACGGGACCGCCCCGCCATGTACCAAGTGTACCAAAAGGTGCACGCAGCGTACCCGGACACGTGAGATTTCATGAAAACTGATTCGGACACATGTGCGCGTAGGAATCAGCCCGTATCCGCGGACAAATCCCGTATCGCAACTTTTGCGAAAGTCCTGCACATTTTGTGCACGCTGGTCAGAATGTGACGAAACTTGCGTCATTGGACTTGTGGTAACGCCCTGGTCCTGTGACCAATTTTTCACGTAATTCTGAGACAGTTGACCAAGTCGCCAATTGGCGGGTCCTACGGTTGACTTTTTGGGCGAATTTGTATTCGGCTCACCGGAATCCAAAATTAGACGTACCGATGAGTTCGTATTGACATTTAAAATTGGTTTAACTTATAAATTTATCCCATTTAGAGACCTTTACCTCTAACACGCTTTTCGGTGCAAAGTGGGCCATATGTGGACCTCACTTTGACTCGAAATTACCGTTTTGCCCCTATGTCCAAATTGGTCGAAATGGTAGTGTTTTCTAGCTATCTCGCTTATTCTGGAAACGCTGGTGATATCTATTTCAGTATCTGGAGGCGTTTATTCCGAGGCCACAGCTTCTACTCCTGTGCGCGTGACATCTGGACGTTACACTTTGCAGCTTTCTTGCCAAGCAAGATACCTTGCCAAATTGCTTACAGTATTTTGTATGCTTATTTTATTTCTGTATATTCATTGCATTTCTATATATTTCTTGCATGTGTAGTTTTCTTTCAGTCATTACTATATATTTGTTGACACACACAAGACACTTAGTATCATGAGAGGACAATCATTAGGCGTATGGGCTATAACCACTATGGTAAACCGTAGTAACTAGCACGCACTATGGTAGTCGCGTCCGATGGTCGGTACCCCAGAGGTATGTCGATTGATGGAGTCACGAGGGTCGCTACCCTGGAGGTATGTTGGCTGATGATGTTCTAGACGGGTGTGTGAGTTGTGAGGCTTAGATCGAGTAGCCTACCCTTGCCCATACATCGAAAAGTTATCCTCATTTGCATTCATATAGATTGTCTTGTACAGCGTACTTATATATTTTCAAATATTATGCATGTTTACTGTATTCAAATTAGTTTGATTCTATGTATCTTTTTATGTCCCTCTGAGGACCTGGTCCCTTGCCAGGTATAGACGACCATGAGTATTCGCAGGACTAAGGACCTGGACCTGACGCGTTACTTTCTGCCGATGAGGTCTTACCTTCTGAGCATCATTGATTAGCTAGCGATGGATCTTTTTAGCTGATACACTTCTGATATCATCTTCTTTTTATATTGGAGATTTTATACTCCTCTCTCATTTTAGTTTTGGATATAGTCTTTGGTAGTGGATTTGTCTCCCCATGACTATTATTTTGGATATTTCAGACTCCTTATTCTAGTTTAGTATTTCTTTTCTATGACTTATTGTGTGGATGAGACTAGCATATCTGTGACTTGTGATAATATATATACCACATGTGAGTTTATATTCATATTACAGCGTACGTGTGTATTATGGTATCCATATATTGGAGTTGTCATATACATACGGCTGGCATGCTTACGTGTTCCTAGTCCTACGTATTTTGGGACTAGGACATGACAATAGTTATGTCTCGTAGTTTCGGTTTATAGCCTATCATAACACAACAATCTAACCCTACAATAAAACAAGAATAAGGGTTAGACCATCGCACATTGATAGTCCATGGCCATAGACTATTTGACAGTAGGCACAATACATAAACAAGCTCAGTTACATAATCGGTCAATCACTTTTACGGCTTACTAGATGGAGTTCGGGTTATCCCAGAGATATTATGCATATAGGAATCTTCAGATCAAACCAGGTACTAGAAGGGTTAACGGAGCCATAAATTACCGTATAGCAAATAGTATTGCGCATCGGTCCCTCGTAAGGCCACCCTGCTAAGATCACATAGAACATAGTATAGTATAATAGTCATATATTGCCATCCACTAATGAGGATTTAAATAATATCCATGGGGACTAGCCTACACACCCTAATTCAGATGACTTGAGGTAGCTAGTTAGGCATGATCTCGAGATTACATTCCCTCCCAATGCTCTACAAGTATAGTTGCCTATTTAACCCTATTGTTAACTGGAATTACATGGCGTGGTCAGATGGTATTTCTCTTATATGACATACCATAGCACGGCCACACTAGATACGAATCCACTTTTTACTTGATAGTTTAATTTGGATTAACCCCAGCGTGATGCAACAATCAATAGATCTTAGTCACGCTTGGTCATTGACTAACCCTTATGTCCATGCTAGAGATTGAGTCATATCACATGTCACATAGCACATGGGTACACGACAATGTAAGCATGTAATATAATTGTGTAGGAACACTTAGCACGTATGAACACATAGCACGTAATGAGTGTATCAGCACGGATACAAGTGGTCGGGTCATGGCTCATAGATGGGTCTAATACTCTTGTGGTCATCAAAGTCACACATACAAACCATAACGTCCAAAGGAACATTCAAACAAAACCAGTGTAATAAAACGTGTGCAAGTGGCCACATGCGCGCATAAGGATCAAGGTCGCATGGGATCAGCTGCCGTATAGAATCAGTTACCGCATATGTCTAGGCCGCATAGGATCAACTGCTGCCTAGAATAAGTTGCCGCATAGGTCTAGGCCGCATAGGATCAACTGTCGCATAGGTTTAGGCTGCATATAGTAAGTCAAAGTTTACTCTTTGGTTTAAGTACAAAAATGATGGGTAATAAATGCGTGTCAAAAAAGTAACAGATGTGACAAACCATAAAGTGTGTCAGAGGAAAGGACAAAATCAAAGAATTTAGTACAAGGGCAAAACAGAGTTATGCGCCCAATAAGAGGCTCGGCCACATAGCCTTTCTTGCCACATAGTCTGTCTTCCCGCATAGGTGTCTATTGGACTGAGCGAATTTCTCATTCATTCAGTGAATAAACACAAGGAGTCCCTTCGGAACACATGTGTATTAGTCAGTCATACGTCCAAAAGAGATGGACGCATGCTGGTATACAGCAAGGAGTTCAGGCCGCATAATATTTTTATGCCACATAGCACTCTCTATCGTATATGGTGTTGGCCGCATGAAATCTTTATCGTCCCAAGTAGCAGGTTCAGTCATGACAAAATCTCCAAAACCAAAAATTTATTTTCTTCATAAAAACTTTATTTTAACTCCGAATTGAGTGAACCAAAAGCCAAAATGCTCGAAATAAAGTTCTCCATCCATCCCAATAGCTATTTTTTTTTTAAAAATACTATGTTTTACTAGATGAAAACCACCAAAATTAAGGAACCCATGAGAACCCTAAACTTATAATGTAGATCTACTCATATCCATCCATTAAAACCAAAAACCCCAAGTACTAAAAGTGTTTAGAATCATCATGAGCACATAATAGATTAATAAAATGCAAAGAAAAAACAAGAATCAAAAATTAAGATATTTCTCCATGTGGTGCAAGGTGTACTTGCCTAAATGAAGGAAGAAGAGGAAATGGAGAGAATGAGGGAAGAGAAAGAAAGTTATTGGATTTTATAGTTAGGATTTGAGGTTTAGACTATGGGATCAACTCATGAATGAACCAACCCAACAATTAAACTATGGGTCTAATTAAACCAAAGAATGGGTCTAGTCTCTATGACATGCAACCTAATTAACATGCATGCAACAAATAATACAAGCATGGAAACCAATATGCTCCAAATACGTATATCGGAAACGAAAAGTGACACATAGGTATGGGGACGACACCATCTTGGTCCTCTATTATCGGGAAGGTGCCGAATTGGAGGGATACCATATTTGCAGTGACTGTCTTGTCTTTGAAGTTCAAAGTGATAGCTTTGGAGTTAATTAACCGTTGTGTATGACTTTTGAATATGTAAAAATCTTGCGTGGCATGATAGACATATCGCTGGTAGTGAAAATATTTGGGGTTGTCAACCTTGTCTGCTTTATTGGGGCACTTGACGTCAGGCAGTCGAAGCTTGTTACCCTTCATCAATACTTCAAAGATTTCTATGACATCATCGTCATCAAAGGAATAAGTCTCCTAAACTTTTAGTGGCTATTTTGGCATGGTAATACGTGAGGTCAAACTTTTGTACAAGTTAACCGTCAAGGCTTGCTTCCCTTTACTGTCACGACTGTTGTTAGCTGCCATGACTCGCACCCGGTAAAGAGACACGAGTACGTGGGTATGTCCAACCTACGCCGCAACATCGGCGGTAGAACATTGTCTAGGTTAACTAACTATCAATCTCACACAATATATGTAAAACCTGTCAATGATATCTCAACTCCAAAATAGAGGACAATATAATTAAGTTAACATAATACTCAATCACATATCTAAAGCACGATAAGATAACAAAGAAGTCTAACATAACTACAAGTCTAAAATCAACAACATCCAATAACAACATCAATATTCATGTCTCAAAATATAAGCCAAAAATAAATCCGGTACCAGAATGCTAATAAAAACTAACTAGGATAACTAGTGATTCCGGCTAGGCCTCATGGCAATCACTCCTGAGCTACTGGGACCAAGTCTGCAAAATCTATCTCTTGTGGTCCATAATATGTAGGACACATCCCCTCTAAGAAATCATCTGAAAAATGTTATCTAGTCAAGCAAAGTACAACCCAATAGTAGTTCTAATTAATTAACAAAGACTATAAAACAGTTATAGTAAGTAATATATGATGAGCAAAAAAAAGAAGTAAATCAGGAAATAAAATACAATCACAGTTAATTGAAGAAGCAAGAAAGATAAGCATGGTGAATCAAGAAGGTATGGTAAATAAAGACTGAAAATAAATAAGAACTAATTAAAGATAGATATGGTATGTCCAGCAAGTATCATGTGAAGCCAGCAAGAAAGCACTAGACTAGTGTGTTTTAAAATACCTCTTTCGACATATGAACGGCTAGGAGGTAATACGGCTCATCGCACACTTAGTGTGCGACTGCTATCATTTTTTATTAGACCAGAAGGGGTGATTCCAGATTTTGGGAATGTTTACATGTCTAATCGAGTATTTTTCTGTTCCGACTAGTATAAATAAATCCAAGTCCCGACATATAAATCAAAAACAAGGCCAGCCAGATTAAGTAAGTGATGCCAGTAATGAGTCCTGAAGTAGAGGTCGGACAAGTACGATGCACGTGTCGTAAGAGAGTGAATCCATATAATATTAATCCGTATATCCATAGTGTCGATAAATCAGGTAAAACAATACTATAGTCCAGAATCATAGAAATTATCAAATAATGTAAACTATTAGAGAATGTACTCACTTGAAATCTGAGGAAAAGTATCAACTGTATCCGGAACAGTGCCTTGAAGACCTAAATATGAAATATTACATCAATACAAGGTTTGGAAATGATAATTAAGTAAACTAGTCAATTTCTAGGTTATTAGGCTGATTCTAAGTCAAAACAGTCAAATTAGATCTATACACTATGTATCTAGACAATACTAGCTATATTAGGATACTAGGATATCCTAACTATCTAATAACACAAGATACACAATGATACATAATATACTAGTTATCTTATAATCAATACAACTTTATGAATACCCTCATTATTACCTTGGTGTATCTCAAGATGCTACTAAACTAATATCTAACCATACTAATATCTACTAACTATGTATGTCTAACTAATACACATTAATATAAACTAACATATATATATATATATATATATATATATATATATATATATATATATATATATATATATATATATATATATATATATATATATATATATATATATATATATATACCCTTTACCTATGTATCTAATATTCAAATATATCTATATATATACACTAACACATGGCACTCTTACCTATCCATAGGATACACCTCGACACTAGGACACTCTCTTGCATATCAATATTGACACTCACGCAAGACACCTATAACACTCAACTATGCACAACCACACCCTTAAAATACTGTTGCTCACTAATACACAATTGTTTCCTACAAAACACCATCACAAGGACACATACATTCATTAATTACACAAGTCTGAACCTATAATACTCTCTAGATACTTACAGGAATGCACACACACAAGGGCATACTTCTGATACTAATTCCCCCTCTTTAATCTCAGGTATCCCCTTCCCCTTGCACATACACATCCTTACACATATACTGATACATATTCCTTATCTATATTACACTATCTCCACTGTTACACCAATACACACACACAAATCTCATGATACCCCAATAATGTCCCTCTCCAACACACCCAAAATGACACTCATACTCAATTACACTGTTACTGCATCTTTAATTTCCTGAATACCAACTGTAGTTTCTATGTTTTCTACACAAACTTTGGAATCCCATGCCCCCACTAGGACTGATACTTAAATATGGTATTGTTGCTGCTCTTAAAGTGCAGTGCTTTGAGCCTGCACTTTGTGCTTTGAGCATGCACTTTCTCCTACTATCAACAGTCCATCACCCCTCATCTGAATTATCCCTGCAATTGTACTACAGAATCCCCCAAAAACTGAACATCAATCTCCCCCTCTTCACCTGCTTCCTGTTGTGATATACTTGCACAGCAAGTGTGTTGTGTCCAGATAGACTACACATGCACTGTGATCTCTTCCACATACTACTACACTCCACATATTGGCATTTGTTCTCTCCTGCACACTTTGCTCTTCCTCATTACAAAAATATACCCTTTTGACACCATATGCGCTGGACTCCTCTACAACTCTGACAACACAAACAGACTTGCTAACTATTTAAACTGAAAGTGTTAGGATATCCTACATATGCTACCAATTCCATACGGATACACAGGTTTCTTCCTCCTACTGGGTACAGGGACACATTCATATACAAGTGCACCACACCAAGCACCCTAACACTAAGTGCAGAACTACACTCAACTCAGTGCAAGGCACTGCAGACACTCTAAACCCCACTATAATGCACCACGCACATACACTCCAATGTACTGGCTTAAACACGAGCCCCTCGAGCATTTGTACAACTGAAACCACCTTTCCCGATCCTTGCACTCATGTAGGGCTTGCATGAGCTCCTAATTGCAGTTAATGCACTGCATATAGTTGCAGTAGCCTGGAATACAGGCCTGCAGACTCTCATTGATATGCAGAACAATAAGCACTTGCTGCTACTCCCCTCATCTAGAGCACATACTAAAACTCACATCAAAATATTTTGTAAGTATTTCTACAAACACCATGAGGACACATACACATGTAGCACTATCGATATATCACACTCTAATGCACACACTAGTGTATACACACTCTAATAAATCACCTCTCATATGTAACCCGAGCCTCCCTCTCAGGCCTATAGAGCCTGCAGACACTCCTTCCCAGGTTTGATCCTTCTCCCATTTATCCCTAATACTACCTACAATACTTGCAGTGCATTACCCTAATTTTATGATACCTAAATCCCCCGACGATACTCATACTCATGCCATACACACAGTCCATGCACTGTGTTGCCGCACACGTGCAGAAAACTCCAGCAAATCTGTACACACTGAACACAATAACGTACACTCATAGCACTCTCCACACAATCTAATATCGAACACATGGTGTGCACCATTGTGTATCACTCTATGATACACCACTCCAAAGCCCATAAAATATCAAACACCTATAATATCATATCTAAATAATTAGTGTGTGTGTGTGTGTGTGTGTGTGTGTGTGTGTGTGTGTGTGTGTGTGTGTGTGTGTGTGTGTGTGTGTATATAGTGAAGAATGGCACTAATTGGGCAAAACTCCCAAATTTGAGGCACAAAGCAATATTCCACAAGAAGAAATCATAGATCTAGATAAATGAGAGCTCATAACACCTAAATCTAGCCAAATAGAGTTAATTCTACCTATGAGAGGGTTCCTATAAGTCCAATAGATGTTTTAAACCATAAATAGAGTAAAAAATAGAGAGTTACCTAGGTTTTGAGTGACCTCCTTAAAGAACTCCTAATTTGGATACGAAAAAGATGAAGTAGACACGATCCTCAATACTTGGACTCATCTTCAAGCTTCCTCTAGTAATGACAAGCTCCTAGCCTCCTTAAAAAATAAAAATGAGAGGGATGAGGTTTGGAGTGGAGAAATTAGGGTTTGCTCTCAAGTTTTGGGGATGAACTAATGGAGGCTACTATAAATAAAGATGCTTATATAGACTTCTCCCTTAGGGTTAGGGTTTGTGTCATGATGGTTTGATTTGATTCAAAAGTCCCTCTCATTTTTTCATGGATAGAATCTTATAATTCTTAGGAAGAAATATTCTATTCTTGAGTCTAAATAGGTTTAATGGTCCTAATCTAGTCATGACTAAGTAGTGGTTTAACTTAACTAGTCAAAATTAAATAAATAACCCATTAATTACATATTATATATATACATATAAAAATTTAAATTATAGCAAATTACCAAAATATCCTTGTCCTAAAAATGAGGTGGTTACATTAGCGATGAGAAGACGCTTTCCATTGACTTCAATGCTGGGAGATTAGAATCCCAATAAGCGAACGTCTTTCGTGCTCTTTTTTGCAGCAACGACACTTATGATAAATATCGTCCAATCACTGAATGGGCTAGATGCCGTCTAGAGTCTTACTGCTAGTAGGAGTTTCTTTCGACATGTGTCCATTAGCGAAGATTCAAGGAAGCTGGAAGGCAATTTCAATACCTCCTGCCGGAAACGTTCGATATAATTTGGTACAAGTTCTCTGTCAGGGTGTATTACTAACTACATTCTAGCAAGAAAATCATTGATATAAGCTACGGTACTTAGGAATCAATCAATCAAACAGACGAAAAAGGAATAGAAGGAAAGAAAATAACATAGCCTTCTAACCCATCACTTGGACATCTTCAACCTCTATCATACACTTAACTCTGGCACATTCACTCACAAATTCCTATCCCTATACACTGATACCCATATCAACTAATCACTAGTCCACAAGATATCCATGGGTACATCCACATTGCACACACTTATCCATTATTACCAAAAATCTGATACCAAGAACCTCTAACACAACCATAGGTTAAATGATGCAACCAAAGTTTGATACCCCTATCCCTTTAGTACCATTATTTCTACTACAAGCACAACCACTACTAGCTCTCTTACCTACTGCAACTGTTTATACTAGTTGTTCTTACCACTCTAGTGCACACCAATTGCAACACAGCACACTAAGTACTTCTCCCTCTAATACAACTTTAGATGGACATCCAAGTCAGTTTGCAGTGCCATCTCAGGCATGCTCAAGCCAACAGATCCTTACACATGCATATCATCTACTCATATATTAATATACATCTCTTACCCACATCTATCTAAGTATTGTCACGCCCCAGTCCCAAAATATCGACGGACTAGACACGTGGCAATGGCCAGCAGCACACACCAATGGGCAAACCCAATTTAATGGACCCATTAGGGTATACTTAAGCTGTAAATCAACAATATGGGCTATGGTACTAATCTTATCCACAAAAATAATTACAAATAATATGAAATAATAAGCAACATCAAGTCTCAATAAAATATATCTCGGGGAACAACCCGATAATGAGTCTGATACAACAGTCAATAGACAAGAAATAAAGAGTATAACAACAACAAAAATTGAGTATAGATAAGGCAGATACTCAGGAGAAATCCTCAGCGATCACCTCGTCCTCGGGTTCTGGTACTGCTCCAATGACTGCTCCTGTCCTGTACACTTCGGGGTAGATCTCCTTTGCTAAAACTGGGAACATAATCCAGATTCCAGGTCCTCAGGGGACATAGCAAGGTACAAGAATAACTCAAGCCAAATAAGTGCAGTATATGAAATGAATCAATAGGGCAAACTATATAACCAGCTAAGTGATATGCAAAATGAGAGCATTACTAGAACTCAGGCTGAGACTACTACAAGCTCGGTATCGGGGAGCCGGTAGCAGTGATATCATGTCGGAGCCTAGCTCGGAGAGGCTACGACACCGCAATTATATAATCAACCTATAGTCTGTGTGTCTCTCCCCACCCAATATAATCACACGTCTTATGTCCACGACGTCTCATGTCCATGTCACGCAAGATCATACCTAATACAGCAAGTCATAATGATAGCTAAGTATATGCAATATCTATGTCACGAATCCTGTAACCTATATAGAATCACAATAAATATCTTAGGAAGATTCTGTCTCATGAACAGTATCAGGTGTCCTGTGGTATGACGTACTTGATAATGCAAGCACGGAATATATAGGGTTTTGATATCCATCTCTAGGTGACGTTACACAACTCCGCGTACGGTGTTGACACCCGAATATTATTCGAATGTTAAGTAATGTCACACGGTCCTAGGTTGAACATATATATCATATAAATAAATTAAAGGAATAATAGAAAACAAGTATTGCAAGTATGGCAGGTACACTTGTGTGGGATTTGATTTCCAACTGCTGCTCCAATATCCGCGGGATCTGCAGATACTCCTCAGGTTGCTGAAATAATTATTACCATTATGTTCAGAAGATATCAAATAGCTAGAATTGTCTGTCCATAAGTTTAATTTGGACACAAGGGCAAAATTGACCGTTTCTGGTCAAAGCGGGGTCCACATGTGGCCCGCTTCACACCGAAAAATGTGCCAGAGACAATGTTCTCCAAATTCGTCAAATTTAGTGTCTACAAGTCCATAACGGCGATACAAATCCAACAGAATGTCCAGAACTGGATTTCGATGAGCCAATCACAAAATCGCCCGTCAAGTGGAGCCGTGGGGCCCACGATACGGAATTTTGTCAACGTTCTCAGAATTGAACCAAACTTGGGTCACAGGACTAGCGTATCGCTACAAGTCCAATGGCGCAAGTTTTATTTCAAAACGATAGGCGTACACAAAGGTACAATGAGTTTTAGAACAGGGTCGATACGGTGCATTGTCGACGGATACGTATTGATTTCGGTGTGCACGCACATCCAAATCAACTTCCACAAAATCTCATACGTCTGTATTGACAGTGCACACCTTTCGGTGTAGTTCGCACAAGACCAAGTCGCCTCGTTTAGTGGGGCACACCCAGTTCCGGAGAAATCAGGGTTTTTAAATAACCAATATTTTGGTCATTTTTACCCTCGAATAACATCCAAATTATAGCTCAATAAATTGAACTAAAATAAGATTTTAAAACTTGGTCATATGGTATAAATTACTGTTCAAGCCAATTTTGAAAATATTTAACAGGTTGTGCGTAAAACAGTCGTGAACCGGGGAGTTCGGGGAAATTTCTGAATTTCAGAAATTGGGGGTTTATTTTCCTGATTTTGCGTCGTAGTTTGCAAACGACACAGGACAAGATACCCCGAACGAGTTGTACGGGGTTCGAGAGGGTCACGAAAGGTACGCGTAGCAACAGACAGTTCAGAAAATGAGGCGGCAAGGAAAGAGAAATGCTCACCAGAATAGGATGTCGGAATCGACTATAAGTCAAGTACACGCGGCGCGGCACGACGTTTGCGGGATGGCAGCAGATGCTGGCTGCTGGTGATCGTCGCTGGCGGCGGCGGAGGGTTTTTGGGGTTGGCCGGAGGAGAAAGTGGCGGAGGCAGCGGAGCCGTCGAGGTCACGGCGGAGTCATGGCGGTGACTGGGGAGTAGTGGTGATGGGGTGTCAGGGGCTGTGGCGGTGGTTAGGGGACAGCGGTGGCCGGGTTGTTGGGTCAAGGTCGTCCGGGGATGTGGCGGCCGGAGGAGAGGTGGCCGGAGGAGCTAGGAGTCACGGCGGAGGGTGGTAGCAGTGGCCGGGTTGTTGTGGGGGTGATGGCGGTGGCGGTGGTTTAAATAGGAGAAGCGGGGAGGAGAAAAGGCGGCGGTTGCTGGAGGTGGAGCGGTGCGGGGAGACGAGGTGGCGCTGCCATTGGCCGGGGAGGTGTAACGGCCGCGAGGTGGAGGCATAACCGCCGGCGAGGGGAGGCGAGGAGGCGTTTGGGATCGAGGGTTGAAGATTACTGTAGCAGAAGTTCGGGTCGGGTTTCGGGTATGGGTTTACGGGTACGGGTCGGGTTCAAATCTGACCCGTTAGGGTTGGTTCAAATAGGTCTGTTCGATTTGGTTTATTTAGGGTTCGATTCAGGAATAAACCGGTTTATTTTGGTTTATTTTGGGTTTAATTACAAACTTAGTTTTTAGGTCTTTAAAAATATTTTCGGGGCCCAATAAATTCCAGGAAGATTACAATAAGTCTAGTTATTTATTTTACATCCATATATATTATTTTCATAATATTTTAATATTTAAAAAATCACAAAAATTATTTAATTCCATAAAAACATTTATTTTAATTATTTAGAAATCTTAAAAAAATCCCAAAAATTTATTTTTAACTTCTAAAAAAATTCTGGGGGTTTACAAGTATATATATATATATATATATACTCAGAGTCTCTAACACTCAAGGTACACACAAATACACCAATTGTCTACAACCCTCAACTGTGTACTAAAATTTGCACTGTCCAGATTACTTGCACTATTACTTCTAATAATTTTTTATTCATATCAACTGATACACCAATCTAATATTATCACACGAGGTACTTACTGTTACTAGCACATTGCTCAACTAATCCTTGATATAGAAATACTAGCACTCTTGGTATAGTAACACTAACTTCATCATTAGATCACCTCATCACACTCACTAGAACTCACGATCACTTGCACTAGTTATTAACTTCTATAATACTTATGCTTCACTTCACTCTTAAAGGCAGACATATGGTTCCATATCTCTATTGATGTATAAGTATCTCTCCTTAACCTTTTACAGACTGATACACTTATCTGTGACACACTTCATACCTTCCATGACCAATCTTAGTATTTCTCTACCCATGGTACACTATTAGAATTTTCTAATACTCATGCTTCCACTTTCATGAACTTCCACACTGACGCTCAACACCCAATGTGCATCCTGCACACAATTTCTTGACACTTCTTTCAACTATTGCTTCCAACATATCACTTGCCTCAGTATTAGGTAATATATCTACCACTAGTCATATACTGGTACACTCATATCTACTCACATCAAGGCCCTACTTTTATATGTAACACAAGTCTTACTACTTAGCATAATGTATTATTATTCCCTTATATTCTTTTATACACTTATGGGTATCCTCTTACTATGGCACACTCATTAATGCCCTATATGCATATACATTTTTTTACTCTTGACACACCCAAGTGTCAACCACCAAATTGAATATCATGCTCCATTAATTTTTAACACAATTTTCTTGATACTTAATTGTTTACATGGATCACCCAACTACATGAATTTATGACTATCCAGGAGTAGCATGATGACTCTAATACTAACTCTTGGAACCATCACTGATACTCTTTACTTCCTCTTCTACCTATAGTACCAATACAAACTATAATGACACATATTATAGAACTATTGCTACAAGGTACTACGCTATGGGTTAACTCTAGATTGATGCCTACTGCTCACATGTCTAACCAAGAAACACATACAGACTCACAAGCCACACTCCCAACAGTCAATACTGATACTCAAGACACAGACCTAATTGCAAGTCACCAATTATCACACTAACAAAGAACCCTAATGGAAAGAAACTCTACAAGGAACTGGACTAAGGACTGAAGGTATCTCTACTGCTAGCAAATAAAATGATGGAAGAAGGTCCTATAATAACAGAAGTAGATAAGTATTGAGATGATACTTTAAGAACTAATTTAAGATAAAATCTAATAATCATACACGTCTGTCCGAAATTATGACACTCAAAATCCTCGCCACGCCAGTGAGCATAGCTGCGATAAACGATAGATTCCATAACTTAGGCATACAACTCTATAATCATGTCGTCTAGAATCCTCGCTGTGCCGACTAGTATAGCTGCGGGAATTCTAAATTTCATAACTAAGATATATATATATATATATATATATATATATATATATATATATATATATATATATATATATATATATATCCGAAGTCAGGTACCTATGTTTCTGATATGCCAGCTAATATGGCTGCGATAAATTCTAGGCTCCATAACCAAAGCAAACGTTTTACCTTTCTCACTATCCTCATCAACATATGTCATCAGATGATACCATAATTTTAGTACGTAAAGTTTATCTCGATATGAAATCAAACTCAACAACGACACCAAGAATTAAATTTAACAACTGATCAACAAGAATCAAATTCAATAACAACAAGTGAGAACGAACAGAAATAGGGGAAAAGATTTAAATTAGAAATTATAATAAGATTCTCAAGGGTCATCTCAGGAATCTCTCAAAAAAATTGTGATTGAGTATCCTCTCTCATCCTAGTATCCTATGTACTATATCTTATCGCAGACATGCAGTAGTACAACTAAGACGTCACTCTACCATGATATCGCTCAACTTGCGAAGCCTGACCTGTATGGGTCACCACTAAAAATGTGTCATGACCCGCACCCGAAATTTGGACATGAGTCATGGGTACGTCCAGCCTACTCCGCAGCATCGACGGTAAAATGCTGTCTAGGTCTCAATAATACTAAACATAACTCACAACCTGTCAATGATATCAACTCCATAAGGAGGATAATGAATAATATGTATTGCTCTATAGTTCACACTATAAACTCTATCACAATAGCTATAAGAAATAATGGCACAATAAGATAAAAGATAAGAAGTACTAACATAAGTCAAGCACAATGACTCAAAATAGAGATAAACTACAATCTAGCGGTCCAACATAAATAGTCTCAACAAGCCTCAGAATAAACTCAACATAAGTCTAAATATAAGTCTCAACATAAACTCGAATGCATAAAATAATAACTGTCTAAATAGCTGCAGGTAGTGTCTCCTCTAAGGGAATGGACTCTTCTAAGCTCTTTGGTATGTAGTCTCCATCTACACCTGGTCCATAATGTGTAGGACATAAGTCCTCAAGATCCTCTGAAAAAATATATCCAGTCAGAATTGGAGCAAAGTACAAGCACTAACAGCAGTTTCATATATATTGACAAAAACTATAACACAGTGTAAAGAAATATAAGATGGATATAATACTGGAAATAAGAATACTGGAAATAATAAAATACTGGAAATAAGAATACTGGAGAATATATCATCATCAATGGTACAACTAGCAATGAAACAAAAATACAAGTGCATGCTAGAACAATGAAGTGGAAATACATGAATAGAGTATCTAGCTAAGTGTGTGAAACATCAGTCTATCATGTGATCGGCTTGGGACAGATCAAGCTTGTTACATATGATTAGCTATGATTCATGTAAGGTCAGGCTAACCATCCGGCTAGCTATGATGCGAGCAATAGTCAGGCTAATCATATATAACAGGCTATGAGGCATGTAATGGTCAGGCTGCACCCGACGTGAGGTGTGGGGTGAGCTATAATGCATGTAGAGTGGGGTATGATCACATAATCTACTAATATTTCCCCATCCCCAGCTAGCACGATGGATTCCAATCACGACTTCTCGTGACAGGTCTCGATGATGCTAACTCGTGTATACATAGTGTCAGAATCATGTACGCTATACAACTAGAATTATAGAGATAATCAACATAATGAAAACTGTCAGAGAATGTACTCGCCTGTGGTCCTGTGTTGGCAATACCAATATCCTATTTTCGAAGTCTCGTCTGAACAATCCAACAGTCCTATATACATAATATGACAGTAATATAGCATCAGTCATTACACTAGCACACACAAAAACATAATTACACTGAACTCAGAGACTACGATAGGGGTGATACTGGTCAATCAACAGGATCAAATGTGCGTCTAACTGCACGGATGTCATATCCTCAAATGCTGTGCATAACCAGACAGTCAACTCACTAACACATATCTAAAGATCTAAATCCCGTGTAACATTAACACAGGTCTAAGACAGTATGTTAGTGTACACAAGGCAGTCAATTCACTAATACTCAGGGTCATGTAGTCATATGCAAATATACGAAATACCCACAATTAACACTTATGGCCATACAACGTACATATATATATTACAGTCATACATAGCACTAGCAATCAATTTCCATGGAATATATATATATATATATATATATATATATATATATATATATATATATATATATATATATATATATATATATATATATATATATATATCAACTAATTATTATACACATACACAGACATGCATACTAATTACTAGGTTCACCAACACAGGTTTTACGTCAACTAAACTGTCATGAAGCAATTGCTAATCCTAATTAATATTCATACATGCACACAAACACAATCACGAAGGAGGGCGAGTCAAACCTGTGTGCACGTGAACGAGGGAGGGTGCATTCGACGTCGAGGGGGTCGTGCTCGGCTGCGGCTGCTGCTCAGGCGGAGGGGCTCGGCTGCGGCTGCTGCTCAGGCGAGGTAGGTCGTCGATCGAGTCATGTTGGTGGCGGTGTTAATGGTGGTGATGATACTGAAGGGAGCCGATGGTGCTGTGTTGTCGAGGGGCGATGAAGTTTCAGGCAAGGCGGTCGTGGTCGCGAGTTGATGGAGGGAGTCGATAGCGAACGGTGCAGTCGGAGGAGTGCTCGGCGGTGATGGGTCGGGTGATGGTGAGCAGTGAAGGGTGGTCGAGAACGGGTGGACTGGTGCTCAGTGGTTGGGTTCAGTCTGGAGGTGTCAAAGGGGACGGCGGTTCAACGGTTGGGGGTCATGAAGGGAGGAGACAGGGTCGATCGTTAGGGGAATAGCGTCGTGGCGGTGATGATGATGATGATGGTGTCAGGCGGTCGAGAAATGGCCAAGGTCCATGGGAAGGAGGGGGTAGGGATGGGTTCAACGGTTGTGGCGCTGTCAGGGATCCGACGGGATAGAGGCAGACGGGATCGGATGGTGATGGTGATAGGTTTAGGGATTTTGATGTTGGTGGTGTTGGTGAAATACAATAAGAAAACGTGTTTATATATGGGGAGAAAATTGGGTTTGATATAGACCTAGGGATTAGGGTTCTGTCAAGTACTCACTGGGATGGGGTTTGTTTTCTACATGAAGAATTTGAAGGCTAGGATTGATTGTGTTTGGATAGACGGCTAAAGTGCTGAGGGGGAAGATGTTGAGTGTTGCACACTCCAAAAATATAGAGAAAAATCACATGTGACCGATCAAAGAAGAAAAAGATGCTTGTTCATGTGTTGGGTCCAATGGGATGTGGACACCTCACTATACTTTTGCATAAAGGTCCCCAACAATTAGAAAATTGCACAAAAAGGGGTTTAAATATAATTGTCTACAACGAATATTGTGTGACTAAAATAAAGCACAAATGGGCATAGTTGTGAGTTACACAAGGATCAGAATGGATGACTGGCACGTCTAGGACAAGGGTGTGAAATTTGTTGGAAGGCAATGGCTAGTGTAGCGCTCCAAATATCGAAGCAACGATAAGGTACAACAATCAAATAAAATTACAATAATAAATATAACCTCAATAATTAATCCTGAATAATACTAATTAAAATCCATAATCATATATTTTGGTCAGGGGTTCATCTAGTGGGCTTCTAGGTCTAGTCTACTAACTCATGCATTAAAGAACACTATATATATATATATATATATCATGCAATTATTTAAAAATAAATATACACAATACTTATAATAAATAAAATAACAAAATTACCCCTATTTTAGAATGTGGTAGTGACAGTGGAAGGCTGTATGCACCTACATTTGGGGATGGCATGTCTCTTCTTGTGCGGGTCCCGCTGCGGGAGCATCTCTTGAGGTTCAGTACTGTTCCCCTAAAGATTGTCTTTTAAGATGGAGATAAGATGCGCGCCAACCTTATATGCACCTGTGGCGGAGGTTGACAATACTTCTGGAATAGATTTGGGGTTTGGCATAGCGGCTTTAACGACCCAAATTTGTGAGCCTTACGAGATCATACATGCCTCATTGGAGAGCTCGGTTTATCGGCGGGATGTATGTCAACCTCGTGTGCATCTACGGCAGGAGTTAGTACTAGATCAGGTGTCGACCTCGGGCACGGTGCAGCAGCCTTGGCGTCCCAAGGTTTATGAGTCTTACGGGGTCGTATAGGCCTCATTGGAAAGCTCGGCTTGTCCAGCATGTCTTCGAATACCTGTGGGTCGAAGCGAACAGCCAACATCCTCTGAGTCAAACCTTGCTTGGTCACGTCGAATTGCGTTACCAGCTTCTCATTGGAGGAAAAAGTCTTCCCCAGCAGACTGCCATTTTTATCATCATCGCGCAAAACAATACTTGGGAGAAAGTTTGTCGAACTTTTGTATTGATTGGGAATTGACAAATAGTACAAAAGAATCTCTAATACAGAAGAATCTAAGTACAATAAAAGATAATATGGGCAAGTGTGACGGTGGAGATCGAGCACTATAACGACTCCTTTACTTCGTTGACAATCCGGGATCAAGAAGGTTGACGAGGCTTCGGGAGGCGCTTTTGTCTTCTTCTCCTTTATCTTTTTGGTGTGGCAACGGTCTTCCGATCCTAATTATGGTCTTCTGTGCATGTGGAAACACCTACTATTTATAGCCTTGAGAAGGCTTCATGTAGGCGCATACGTACGCGGATTGCATGTCAGTGTATGTTCTCTTGCAATCGCATGCTTTGTTAAGGCTGCCACGTGGCAAGTCGGAATCTGGGGTTGTTGTTGCCCATAACACTCGTAACATGTTTCATGGCCTAATTTCTATGATTGCACCTTGGGAACATTGTCACTTAGCCCATAGAGATCACAAAGGGATAGTAGTGGCACATGGCATTGATGGCACATGGGAATACTAGAGAAGTAGTGGCACATGACACTGCTGGCACATGGAACACTGGAGAAGTGGTGACGCGTGGCACTGCTGGCAAATGGAAACATTACTCATGAAGTGGTTTGGCGCATGGCTGTAACACCCTGTTCCGCTCAAGCGGACTGCCGTCTCAAACGGCAATAGTGCAACTGTCCCGACCCGCTTTGCCTCAAACGAGAAGCAAAAGATATCCAGACTTGTCCCTACAGGAACTCGTCTTAGGCTTTCAGAGGCTCGCTTGATGTATCGCTCTACCGAGACGAATCATCGCTAAGGTGGGTGGTTACGGTAAACTTGTCTTTGCTTAGCCAGCACACATAAAATGTAGATTATTTTATGCTAGTCGCTAGGTGAATCACCCACTGCATGCTAATAAGAATCCAACGCACCTAGCTAAGGGAATAATCCCAACTTGTATTGCTTATGCTAGAACATGGAAATTAAAATACTGCTTATATTCAGACCCTCGCATGCTAAGTCCCTAACAGTTTCATCTCTCGGCTTACCTTCGGGTCCGAGGAAACGTGTTTACTTATGTTCCTTAGAAACGCATGTTTGTCTGCTTATGAATGTCTAACATTATTGTATTGTGCATTCATTCTTGTTAGCCAGGAGACTATCAAATAGTCCTTCTGTGCAATTGAACCTGCAAGTATCCGGGACCATTGGGTCGCCAAGGCAATCCCCAAACCAGGGGCACGCATCAGGGCAAATGAAAATCATGTCACGTTGCAACTGAATGATAATCACATCAATCTGAACGAGAATCATGTTAACGAATCCACGAATCTCAGCTCTTGGAGCAAACGCTCGTTTCAGATCACGAATCATGGATTATCATATCAAGTTATGGATTTGGAATGGCCCTGACCTGCATGTCGCGGACAACTTGGAAACAAGGTCATTCGGTTCCATGGGCGATCACCGGGGCACTGGGACCGTTCCGATCCGGATGGAACTGCACGATAGTCTCACGTGCGGACAGTATGGCGTATAGCGCCTCACGTGCTTCATTGTATACCATCCTTGTTTAAGACTATAAACGATCCTTTATGGCTATGCCAGCGACTCATGTTCATATAGATAAGTCATCCTCGCTTAGTGGCTATCCGCGTGCGAGTCATTGTATCGCATCAATGAACAACTGAACATCTGTCTGATCATGATATAACGACTCTCGTGTTGCATATGCTATTGGCTTAGTTTTCATTATGAATGCCCCTGAATGTTTATACTTGCCCGTGCTTGAATTAACAATGTTTGCCTTGGATAGGGAAGGCCAAATGGTAAGTTTTGCCGTGTTTCCTCTCATGTCGCACGGCGCACTGCCACGCGAGTTAGGCTATTCAATGTTTACATGAAACTGATCCTAAGGCAACTAGAAAGACAACTTAATAGTTGGTGCACGGAACCTGTATTACGTGTTTGGATTTGTCGAGCGGGCGAGTAGCTTCCCCACCAGTGCATTCAATGTACTGATAATCCACCAGTTTGTATGCAGGGTGAGGGAGAACCTCGTTCGGTGTGGATGCCTCCTTCGTGCGTGCTAAGGTGTGGAGATCACTCCGAAGCAACGGTGCGTCCGGAACTGAAGCACATATACAAGACATAATGTTGGAACTTGCCTGAACATCGCCTGTACAAATCATTCCACTATTGTAGCCACTTGGCACGCTTTTACTGTTTCAGAGAGAGAGGCTTGAGCGAATTATAATCTCAGCTATACGCCGTCTGTAACACATATTTATATCAATAAAGAGCTTGCTTTACTTCAACTTGTGTTTCAATGCTTCTGCTATATTGTCAACTCAGTGAACTTGTTACCAATCGCCTATGCGTTCATGACTCCGCTGCACTCTGACAATCTGTGTGACTCTGTGGCTTAGAACTCTTACCGCCAGCCAATGAACCATGGCCTTGCACAGGCGTGGCTCACGTTCGTGCGGCATCACGTCCGGATGGGTCAAAGCGATCGTTCCGTGGGAGCGCTGGCGCGGTGATTCTCGCCTAGCGGGAACGGCCGAATTTCCTGCGGGAGATCGGGGCGTTACATAATGGTATCAGAGCCTGGCTTATACGCCTTTGGAATTTATTTCGAATATCTCTGTTTCGAAAGATCGTTCGTGGATTATGTGCACGCTCTCTCTCAATGCCTCGATAGAATGTTCCAACAATAAGTCTACATACTTTCAAAATGCGTTTTGAATGATATGATATGCTTGCTTGTATGTTATTGTGCTGCGAGTGGCCTTTGTGCCAACCTGTGCGAACCCTTGAGAGTATCGCTAGTAGCTTGGCCGATTTCACTAACTCTAAGTTGGTTGAATGCATCTATTTGAGGGACGCCTTGAACTAGTACACCATCCAAGACTTAAGAAAAGGTAAAACTCGAGTGCTAAGACTTCACTATCACTAAGCTGGTTGACGTGTTCACACTAGAGGGGCCCTTCGAAAGTGTGCACGATCCAGTCTAAGCGATATACTGATTTCGACGCTTGTACAAGTGAATATCCAAATAAACAAGTACAACGACTTGTCTAGGATTGTCCCAACCCTAGATTACTGCTTGTCCTTAGTAAGTCTCGAGGATGAGACTTTTTCTGAGTTGGGTAGGATGTAACAACCCATTCCGCTCAAGCGGACTGCCGTCTCAAACGGCAATAGTACAACTGTCCCGACCCGCTTTGCCTCAAACGAGAAGCAAAAGATATCCAGACTTGTCCCTACAGGAACTCGGCTTAGGCTTTCAGAGGTTCGCTTGACGTATCGCTCTACCGAGATGAATCATCGCTAAGGTGGGTGGTTACGGTGAACTTGTCTTTGCTTAGCCAGCACACATAAAATGTGGAATATTTCATGCTAGTCGCTAGGTGAATCACTCCCTGCATGCTAATAAGAATCCAACGCACCTAGCTAAGGGAATAATCCCAACTTGTATTGCTTATGCTAGAACATGGAAATTGAAATACTGCTTATATTCAGACCCTCGCATGCTAAGTCCCTAACGGTTTCATCTCTCGGCTTACCTTTGGGTCTGAGCAAACGTGTTTACTTATGTTCCGTAGAAACGCATGCTTGTCTGCTTATGAATGTCTAACGTTATTGTATTGTACATTCATTCTTGTTAGCCAGGAGACTATCAAATAGTCCTTCTGTGCAATTGAACCTGCAAGTATCTGGGACCATTGGGTCGCCAAGGTGTAAACACCCTAAATTTCAGGAATAAAATTTATATAATTTTCCGTATTTTCGGTATTTTCTGGAATTTATCACTGAGGTTTGCGGGTTAAATAATTTTAAGTGTGACTAAATGGAGTTAAAATATTCTGGAAATATAAATTTATGGTGTATAATGGAGAACCGGACGCATGGCATTTTTCGGTGAATTTATTGGACTCCGGAGCAACGTATCGAGGACCTTAAGCTATTTGGATTGTGAACCAGACCCAAGTTAAACCAACCCAATGCCTGAACCCAAACCAACCCCAGCTTTACGGGTCAACCAGGTCGGACCCGAGTCAACCCGAAACCGTTAACCCTAAGAAAACCCTAACTCCCTACGGAACAGTGTTTCCGACGGCGGCGTGGCTATTTAAGTCGCCTCGAACCCCGCGAAGCCGCAGCCGCCATCCTCGATAAACGTGCCCTAGCAGCGCCGCTTTCTCCAGGAGGAGGCCGCCCATCGGAACCCTAGTTTCCCAATACCCCGTCTCCACCTCCCTACCGGTCCCGACCACCCGTCGTCCAGGACTTCGACGAACTTCGCCGCCCAGCCCTCGTCGATCGCCCACCGACACCCCCAGCGCCGCTGTCGCCCCGACGCCGCGCTGAACCCTTCGTCGACTCCTCCCAGACCGACGACTAGCCGCTTCAACCGAGTCGACGCGGGCTCAGTCGACCAAGGCCGCCGCCCTCTGTTCGACCCCGCCTCAGAGTTGACTCAGCCCCGTCGCGAGCATGATCAGAATTGACGCTGGGCACAGCCACCCGATCCAGGACACGGAATTGACGCCAGGACACGTGGGAAACAGAACCCACAAGGCCCTGTTCAGGTACCGGTTTCTTCCTCATCGCAACTCCGATTTCAATTCCGACTGTTGCTACACGTAGACTGTATAACCCTCTCGGTGCCCGTGCAAATCGCTCGGTGCATCGCGTCCTGTAGTGATCGCACCCCGCGATCCAAAACAGGAAAAAACAACGCCCTGTTACACCCCGAAACTGAGTCCGCCCCGCCAATCGGGACGACTTGGTCGCACGCGGTCTTTACCAAACTGTGCGCGACGTTGATACGGTCGTGTAGGATTTCGCAGAAGTCGATTCGGAGGTGCGTGCACCCCGGAATCAACGTGTATCCGCCGACGACACTCCGTATCCGTCCTTTCTGGAACACGCTGTAACTTCGTGTACACACGTCGGATCGAGACGAAACTTGCGCCATCGGATCCGTAGTAATACGCTGGTCCTGTGAGCCAAGTTTGGTTCGATTCTGAGAACGTTGACAAAATCACGTATCGTGGGCCCCACAGGCTCCACTTGACGGGTGATTTTGTGATCGGCTCATCGGAATCCAATTCTGGAAGTTCCGTTGGGTTCGTATCATCGTTCCTGACTTGTAGACACTGAGTTTGCGGAATTTGGAGACCTTTGACCCTGACGCGCTTTTCGGTGCAAAGTGGGCCCACATGTGGAACCCGCTTTGGCCCGAAAATGACCTTTTTGCCCCTGTGTCCAAATTGGACGTAAGGACAGGCATTTTCAGCTATTTGACATCTTCTGAGACTGTTGGTGATATTTATTACAGCTTTTGGAGTAGTACCTACCGGATCCACAGATACCAGGGACAGTTGTTGATATTCGGACATCAGGCAAGTGTATCTTGCCAATCTATGCAGCTTAGTTATTTATTTTCCTTGCTATATATATATTGCTGTGCATGCTCAACCTAGGACCGTGTGACGTACTTAGCGTCCGATTATCAGTCGGGTGCCGACACTGTACGCAGTGTTGGGTACGGTCATGTAGAGATGGACATTCGTGACACTTTATATTCTCGTACTTGTCTTATCAAGTACCATATGACCCAGGACACTTGACACCATTCATGAGACAGGATTTTCCCGAGATATTCGTGGTGATTCTGTATAGGATACAGGACATTATACTATTAGATACTTTATGACTGGTTGCATTAGCTATGATCGCGCTTGACATGGACATGAGACGTTGTGGTCATGATTTGCGTGGTTACATGGGGTGGGAAGAGACACACAGGCTACAGGCTGTATTTATGTATATCTTCTATTATTGAGAGGTCGTAGGTTCTCGTAGCAGAGCCTGACCCACTACCGGTTATTACCGCTACCGGCTCCCCGACACAGAGCTTGTAGTGGCTCAGCCTGAGACTAGTGATGCTCTCACTTGCATTTACACTTAGATGGTTACATATTTACCCCATTGTTCACTTAGTTATTTATTTGCTGCACTGCTTATCTGTATTTATTGGCATGTTCTTTCTTGTACCTTGCTATGTCCCCTGAGGACCTGGATCCGGATTTTGTCCCCAGATTTTGCAGACGTGGTTTATCCCGAGATCTACGGGACAGGTGCAGGAGCTGATCCAGGAGTTGTACCACCATCTGAGGACGAGGTCTTAGCTGAAGACTTCTCTTGAGCATCCTTGTCTATGCTCAGCTTTTATTATTTATTTCAGTCTTTCATATTCTGGTCAGATGAACCATTGTACTAGATATTTATCGGGTTGTTCCCCGAAGTACTTTGTGAGCCTTGGAGATGATTTACATTCATTATTATTCTGTGGATCATATTTTATATCTTGTGTGGATGAGATTAGTTGTACCATGATTGTCGTAGACTTGTTTTACAGCTTAAGTATGCCCTGATGGATCCTATATAGTGAGTTGGTCCATCGGTGCGTACTGCTGGCCGTTGCCACGCGTCTGGTCCCTCGGTATTTTGGGACCGGGGCGTGACACAAGGCAATCCCCGAACCAGGGGCACGCATCAGGGCAAATGAATACTGAACGAAAATCATGTCACGTTGTAACTGAATAATAATCACATCAATATGAACGAGAATTATGTTAACGAATCCACGAATCTCAGCTTTTGGAGCAAACGCTTGTTTCAGATCATGAATCATGGATTATCATATCAAGTTATGGATTTGGAATGGCCCTGACCTGCATGTCGCGGACAACTTGGAAACAAGGTCATTCGGTTCCATGGGCGGTCACCGGGGCACTGGGACCGTTCCGATCCGGATGGAACTGCACGATAGTCTCACGTGCGGACAGGATGGCATATAGTGCCTCACGTGCTTCATTGCATACCATCCTTGTTCAAGACTATAAATGGTCCTTTATGGCTATGCCAGCAACTCATGTTCATATAGATAGGTCATCCTCGCTTAGCGGCTATCCGCGTACGAGTTATTGCATCACATCAATGAACAACTGAACATCTGAATGATCATGATATAATGACTCTCGTGTTGCATATGCTATTGTCTTGGTTTTCATTATGAATGCCCTTGAATGTTTATACTTGCCCATGCTTGAATTAACAATGTTTGCCTTGGACAGGGAAGGCCAAATGGTAAGTTTCGCCGTATTTCCTCTCATGTCGCACGGCGCACTGCCACACGAGTTAGGCTATTCAATGTTTGCATTAAACTGATCCGAAGGCAACTAGAAAGACAACTTAATAGTTGGTGCACGGAACATGTATTACGTGTTTGGATTTGTTGAGCGGGCGAGTAGCTTCCCCACCAGTGCATTTAATGTACTGATAATCCACCAGTTTGTATGCAGGGTGCGGGAGAACCTCGTTCGGTGCGGATGCCTCCTTCGTGCGTGCTAAGGTGTGAAGATCACTCCGAAGCAACGGTGCATCCGGAACTGAAGCACATATACAAGGCATAATATTGGAACTTGCCTGAACATCGCCTGTACAAATCATTCCACTATTGTAGCCACTTGGCACGCTTTTACTGTTTCAGAGAGAGAGGCTTGAGCGAATTATAATCTCGGCTATACGCCGCTTGTAACACATGTTTATATCAATAAAGAGCTTACTTTACTTCAACTTGTGTTTCAATGCTTCCGCTATATTGTCAACTCAGTGAACTTGTTACCAATCGCCTATGCGTTTATGACTCCGCTGCACTCGGACAATCTGTGCGACTCTGTGGCTTAGAACTTTTACCGCCAGCCAATGAACCACGGCCTTGCACGGGCGTGGCTCACGCTCGTGCGGCATCACGTCCGGATGGGTCAAAGCGATCATTCCGCGGGAGCGCTGGCGCGGTGATTCTCGCCTGACGGGAACGACCGAATTGCCTGCGGGAGATCGGGACGTGACATAATTGGCTCTGGATCACTTTGGCGCATGTATCTTGATCACTGCGACACATGGCTCTTGATTACTATTGGCGCATGGTAGAGATTTTTTATGCTTCTATAAATGGGATATCCTTCAACTACATTCCAAGAAAAGCAAATGCAGTGGCTCATTCCTTGGCAACAAATTCTCTGTTGCGTAAAGAGATTTGATCCATTATCAATAGGGTATATTCTAGATGGATAGATACCTTTTGCTATCCAATCATAATCCATAAATCTTCATTGTATTCGTCCAGATCACTTGGATCATTTTTCACCCACCAGTATCGACTCACTCAGCAGGCACTATTTCACTTTGTCACAGGTCGAAAAAGACTGATTCTGCGAATGTCTAACCCTAGTAATCCATAAGAAAACAAGTGCTAAGTTTCATTTCAGATCAGTGAATAAACTGAAAGAAGAGATGTTTCGCTCAGCGCCACACTATGCTCCGCTTCAACAAATGAGACTTGTCAGACTATCTGTCATCAAAGCTAGTCAGAGATCATTGGAGCTAGCCTTGTCACTCCTTGACATTCCCTTTTTATTTTGAAAAACAACCTCATTATATTATACTCTCAAGATATGAGCTATATCATTCCTGTATTTTAATGAAGTTTCGATTCATTTGGCGAAAAAAAACTAAGGATCTACAAATCTTTCGATTGAGGAGTTAAAGCCAGTATTTTAAAAATCGGACTGGACCGGTCGGTTCAATCGGTTGACCCGTAAATCGATAATTTTCGGTCAGATTCAGTATTGGCCCACTAGTTTGTTTTTCAAATTTCAATTGTAAGTGAATATTTTTGTAAAAATCAGTGTCTACAAGGAATTAAATTTGGGCCACTTAGATTAACCCAGTGGTTGAAACACTGGTTGAATCGGTTTGACAACCCAATGCCTTAGTAAGGTCGATCTCTGGTCTGATTTTTAAAACACTGGTTAAAGCATCACTAATCAACTTTTGGTTTTTCACATATAATTCTAATTGTTTGCAAGAAAAATAAAATAAATCATGATTAACCTCACATAAATTAAATAGTAAAGACTAAAAATTGTACCATCTTATAGCCTAACATATAAATTGAGGCTATCCATGGCCTAAAATGCAAATAACAGGAAACAATATGTAATACAAGAAAATTAAGGAGACTAGGACGCAAATGAAGCTATTGTCTACATATCTATCTATTCTATGTCACGATCGAACAGCCGAGGGCGAATTTGACAATATGAATAAATGAGTAGTAGGTCGGTGGAGGCATAACCGTCCACGCAATGACGTCTGAAGAAAGAAAATGGCATCAATTAAAGCTTTTGTTTCTTTCCCCTTCATAGTTAAAAAAAAAAGGGTTTTTTTTTTTCAATTGATGGATACTGAGCGCAAGTGTTAATTAATAATCCTTGATATAGAATTTAATAATCATAGTGTGACGACGAACTACCGAATTGAAAAACTATAACAACAATCATATTAAAGTTTTATCCTTAACTTTTACAATCGGATCATTAGATCCTTGTGTTCCATTCAATCCGTGTCTTCTTAAACATATTGAGTAGTTTCTTTAACTAATATTTTATCATTCTTTTTTAGAGCTAATTAGCGTTTAGATTCTTAATTTTTTTTATCAGTTTACAGTTAAGCTCTGACATTTACAATTAAAAAATTTAGAACTTGATTTTTTTTTTTTTTTACAATTTTCCATCAGATCCTATGTATGTGTTGGTTGTTGTTATTGTACTCATTTCAGTGTATAATAAATAAACAAAAAAAACAAAAAAAAATTCAGGATCCAAAATTTTTAATTGTACATGTCAGAACTTAAACTCTAAACTGATATAAAATTTAAGATCTAAATGCTAATTAGCCCTTCTTTTAAATTAGTACATCTATTAATTTACATTGTAATACAAATATTACTTTATTTAGTTAATTTATTTATTGTACTAATATATACAATTTGTTTCCTTACAATTGACTAGTGATGTTCACGTCCGATGCACGAAAAAATTTATTTTTCTGATATTATTGAGCAATTAGAAATTTTTTTTAAATTATATTAAAAAAATTTTAATATAATTTTAATTAAAAGTTATTATAGATACGTTTTTAGAATTTTGGATATATATTTAGATAATTTCATGTAGTTAGTTTAAATATATTAAAATAATTTAAATTATATAAGAATTTAAATTAGATAGAATTTTAGAATTTTTTAGGCGAGGGTGAGGGATATACACATGGTGATGATGGTAGTTAGAATTTTAAAAAAAAAAAGATTACGTTTAGAATAAACAAACGACTCGACTCATTGTTTGAGTCGTTTTCAAGTTGCATTATAATAATAGAGATTGTACAAAGAGTAAAATAATTAGGGGTGAACAATATATGGCTAAAACTTGCGAACTAAACCTAATGGAACTTAGATTGTTCGATTTTCTTTACAAAAACCGTTCAGTTTTAGTTATGGATTTGTACTTCAATTTGAAATTTTACGAAGACGTTTCAGTTAGAACCATATAAACCACCAATATAACAAGTGTGACACCTTTCCTTGACTAAGACTAACTGATTAAGTCTAGCATGACCCCAAATCTAAATATACCATACTGAAATAATGGGATAAAGATTAGAATTATTCTTGTATTCCTTTTGCCTCAAATGGCCGAGCTTTATACAGAATGACAAAAACTAAAGATAAGAAAGAGTAACAATGAAAAATATATACTCACTACCTATCCTAACAATAGCAATATCTCCAATAACAATAACTAACATTATCTCCAATACTCTCCCTCAAGTTGGAGCATGGAGATCAAGAACGCCCAACTTGGGAAGGAGATTACTAAACGGCTGACGACCTAACGCCTTGGTGAACATGTCTGCCGGTTGCTCCGCAGAAGGAAGATGAGAAGTCGCAACTGTGCCTGCAAGGACTAAATCACGAACTAAGGGACATTCGATCTCAATATGCTTGGTGCGCTCATGAAAGACAGGATTCGCAACGATATGAAGAGAAGCCTGACAATCACAAAAGAGTCTAACCGGAGTAGAATGTGAGACGCCAAGCGACCGTAGGAGCGATCGAAGCCATAAGATCTCACAACACGTGCTGGCCATAGACCTGTATTCGGCTTCTACAGAGGACCGAGATACAGTGGGTTGCTTCTAGGTCTTCCAAGAGACAGGTGAGAGCCCAAGAGTAATGAAATAACCTGTCACAGATCGGCGAGTGTGGGGGCAGGCATCCCAGTCCGAATCACAGTAGGCCGTAAGTGTGAGATTGCTTGCACTTGAGAGATGCAAGCCCTAACCCGGATGTCACTTCAAATACCGAAGAACACGTAAAGCTGTTGTTCAGTGTTCCTCCTTCGTCTGATTCATAAACTAAGACAAGGTATTAACAACGAAATTCAACTCCGGTCTCGTGATTGTGAGGTAGATGAGTCGTCCAACAAGACGACGATAGCTATCGGGGCATAAAAATTTTGGACCAGAGGCGGCTGTAAGCTGTTGATTGGGGTCCATAGGCGAATCAATGGGCTTAGAATCGAGTAGACCAGCTTCAGCAATAATCTCGAGGGCATTTTTTCGTTGAGACACGAAAATGCCTGATGAATTACGAGCAATTTCTAGACCAAGAAAGTACTTGAGAAGACCAAGATCCTTCATATGGAAACAAGTGCTCAAGTAATTCTTGAAAGCTGATATAGCAGAAGGATGGTTGCCCATAATAATCAAATCATCCACATATATGAGCACGTGAAGAACATTACCGTGCCGCTGTAGTGTGAATAAAGAATAATCAGCATAGCTCTGTTGAAAGCCGAATTGACAAAGCGCAGCAGCAAGCTTCGATAACCAATTCCTAGGAGCTTGTCGTAGGCCATAAAGTAATTTTCGCAGACGATAGACTTGCCCTGGAGAAGCCTGCGAGTAACTCAGGGGGGTGTCATGTAAACAACTTCATCCAAGTCCCCATGGAGGAAGGCATTATGAACATTCATCTGATGTATCTCCCATCCACATATGGCAGCTACAGAGAGAAATACCCTAACAGTGACTATCTTCGCAACTGGCAAAAAGGTCTCATTGAAATCAATGCCTTCAACTTGTTTTTTGTCCAAAATGACGAGATAACCTTTGT
This sequence comes from Iris macrosiphon, assembly GCA_036927795.1. Classification (NCBI taxonomy): domain Eukaryota; kingdom Viridiplantae; phylum Streptophyta; class Magnoliopsida; order Asparagales; family Iridaceae; genus Iris; species Iris macrosiphon. Next base: position 108,389,459 of record JAYESA010000004.1, read on the forward strand.
AGCGCTCAATATCTCCATTAGATTTGTACTTGATACGATAGACCCACTTACAGCCAATAGCTTTCTTTCCTGCAGGCAAGGATGTCATGTCCCATGTCTGATTTCTGTCAAGGGCATCTAACTCACTCTGCATTGTAGTACGCCAGTGAGCATGCCTAACTGCCTCCAAAAAATGCGACGGTTCGTGCCCTGCGGTTACAGCGGCTAAAAACTTGGTGTAATGGTTAGAGAACCAACCACAAGAAACATATGCAGCTATGGGATAGGGTTTACCTAAGGCCAGTGATGGTGTGAGTGGAGAGCCTGGAGGGGGTGGGGGTCGTGAAGAACTGTATTGCAGACATAATCACGGAGCAAGACAGAAGGTTATCGAGACCTGGTGCCCCGTCGGACTTCAGCCACGGGATCGCTCCCCTTGTCAACTGGAGGCAAGTGGTCGGGGTCGTGCTCTGGTGAGGCCAACCTAGATGAGCTGTTGCTCCCCTATCGAGGGGAGACAAGTGGTCGGGGTCGTGCGCTGGCGAGGCCGACCGAGATGGGCTGGTTCTCCCTCTGATGATGGAACCCGGTTCCAGGACATCAAATACCGCCGGATGAGGAGGCGGCGCAGGCTGGGACGCCGGCCCTGATGGTGTCTGAAAAGGGAATACGTTCTCAAAGAAGATGACGTCTCTGGAATAGAAGACGTTTTTGGTCTCGAAATCAAACAAGCGCCAACCACGCTTACCAATATGATACCCAAAAAAAATATTTTGACTACGAGCAGCAAACTTGTCCTTGAACCGGGGCAGATACGAAGCAAAGCATAGGCAATCAAACACCCTGAGATAGGAATATATCGGTTCATGGCCAAACATGAGTTTGTAGGGAGTCTTATTTTGTAGAAGTGGAGTGGGCGTTCTATTTATCAAGTTACAAGCTGTAAGAACGCATTCTCCCCAAAACTGAATAGGAGAAGCCTAAAAACGTACTGCTCTAGCCACATTGAGAAGATGACGATGCATGCGTTCAACACGTCTATTCTGCTGAGGCGTATACACGCATGATGTTTCAAAGAGAATACCGTGTTCAGCAAAGTAATTCTTTAGACGTAGAAACTCAGTTTCGTTGTCGGACCGAAAACGCTGAACCTTCTTATGAAACTGAGTCTGAACCATTGTTCAAAATTGCTTGATCAAGAAAGCAACGTCAGACTTAGAAGACATCAAATAAATCCATGTAGCTCTAGAGTAATCATCCAAAATTGTCAAGAAATAGGACGCTCCATAAGAGGAGGGGGTACTAGGGACCCCAGACATCACAATGAATAAGCTGAAATAAATTATCTGCTTTATTATAACTTATAGGAAAAGAAACACGAGTTTGTTTAGCCTTAAAGCAAATATCACAAGGTTCACTAGAGCTAATGGAAGGCTGAATAATAGGTAACGATGATATCGCAGATGAAGAATGACGATTCAATCGTTGATGCCAGAGAGAAGCAAAAACAACAGAAGATGAGGCAGAGGCGTGACATGCTCGAGCAGCTGAGAAATTGCACAGTCAGTAGACCCCACCCCGTTGCTCTCCCACACCAATCACCGTCCTCGAAATGCTTTCCTGAATAACACACAATATATTCGTTAAAGTAACAACGCATTGAGTGTTCATAGTTAACTGAGCAAAGAAGCAGTCAAGACAAGGAATATATAGAACATGATCAATCTTAGCGGTTGGCAAAAAAACTAAGGATCATTCTTGAACAGCAGTAGCTAAACGATTATCAGGCAGCTTGATAGCAACCGGATTGGTCGAAATAAGATTCTGGAGAAGATCCTGATTTTCACTCATGTGTAGAGATGCGCTTGTGTCTAAAATCCATGAACAATACGTACCAGACGGGTCGTAGGAGTTGCCAGAAGGAGTGTTCAAGGATTGATACATCTGTATAACCATTTTTCACTGTTCATGATTGAGCATCGGACCAAATGCAGCCTTGTCTTGGTCTGTCAACGAGCTGACTGAACGACTATTGGACTGTTGTTGGGTAGCGTTAGCGACGCTAGTATCGTCGATAGCTTCGGAGTTGACGTTCGGTTGAAGTTATCGGCCGTCAATGAAGCCCTTCTGCTTAGCCTTGAAAGCGTTCCTCATAGCAGTTGTCCACTCCTGATAATTATCGTCCTTCAAGACGATGGGACATATTTGCAAGTCCGGATGATCCGAATGATGAAGGTAGAGCGGAGATGTATGATCGAGGGGACGCGTGGATGTGGCCTGACGAGCGACGTTCAATGGTGAGGTGGAATTCAGAGTGTCTGTGTCTGATTCACTCATTGCGTAGGAGAAGCAGAGAATAAACTAGACGAAGGAAGATCGGAAAAAAAAAATTCATGGTTTGAAAACCTGCTCTGATACCATGAAATAATGGGATAAAGATTGAAATTATTCTTGTATTCCGTCTGCCTCAAATGGCTGAGCTTTATACAGAATCACAAAAACTAAAGATAAGAAAGAGTAACAATGAAAAAGATATACTCACTCCTATCATAACAATAGCAATATCTTCAATAACAATAACTAACATTATCTCCAATACATATCCAAACACTTCATTTCAGTCTATTTCTGACACTCTAAAGATCGTGTATAAATACTAAAAAATAAATTTTTGTCGGTTTTGACATTATAAGGATTCTGTTACCGCTTTAAAAAAAATAAAAAAATCTAAATCTAAACATAAGTATTTTACATTAGTGATATATATAAAAGTCAACTTTTGGGTCCCTTTTGATTTTGTTACAATTTGTATATATTCAGAAATATGATCATGCCTTTTCCAATTACCATTCTCCTTGTGATTAATTTTCTCCTAGTAGCATGGCTATTTATTAAAAATTATACCTTCTCTTTCTTGAATGCTATATGTAGTTAACATCAAATTGACCACTAAGTCATTCGTTGCCATAAAAAAAAAATTTAGAGACTAATGATATATTTAGTTCACTTCAATATAATCGTAATAGTAATAAAATTAAATATTTTTTTATATTTAATTTAATTATAATTATATTATAGTAAATCAAAGCAACCCTATATTGTTCAATCCGGGATGGTGCTATAGAGTTCTTGGTTGAGCACGAATTTGCAAAACTATAATTAGTTAAACTAAATAGACCGTATGTGCTGTGACATGATGCTTGGCTACATTATTATTTCCTACTTATCAACTTGCAGTTTGACTTTTGTGTTATATATATATATATATATATATATATATATATATATATATATAGAGAGAGAGAGAGAGAGAGAGAGAGAGAGAATCAACTTTCATGAGTTTGACATTTTTGCTAGATGTAGTCAAGTCGAATTTGACTTCTTAAAAGTAGCACTGATATCGACATGAATATCGATTGGCATTTAATCCCTCAAGTCAAATATCTCCAGTACTGTACAATATAGAATAAGAGACTGTTGGCCCTTCATGAGTAAAATAGTGTTAGTATAGTAAATCTATTTACACTGGGATATTTGTTGGGTACGTATGAAACACAAAAATCATTTTCCTAAATCAATTCGGTGTGAAAGAATTGAAGTAAAACAAAAAATTAAATCGTTAAAATTATACAAAGTTAAAAAAACTAAAAAACAACAATTTTTATATGAAAAATATTGGAGTTGGATGGTTTTTTCACTCTATGTAAAAAATACTTCGAAGTGCGACAAGCATCATCCGTGTGTCGAAAAAAATTCAAAAAATGCATCGATCGACGTATATTAGAATATATGGTAAGCAAATATATAATTGAATTTTTATATCTTTGACTTTGACCATATATTTATGATTGAATTTTTCATATATTGGCTTTACATATAATTGGACTTCCAATATATGACAAGGAAATATATGATTGATATATATATTTGATTTTCCATATATATATATATATATATATATATATATATATATATATATATATATGGTAACCATAATTCATGCAAGGGTTTATAAAAGGTTGATCCAAGTTGAGGAATATCAAATTAAGGTTACAACTTTTGAGAGAGAAAAAAAGGGATTGGAGGCTATTGTGAATGAGAGATCGTTTTAGATAATTATTCCCGTTATCTTTTGTTCTTCGGAGTCTGTAATTGAGTTTTCTTATTTGAAATACTTGTGGTGATCCGGTTTGAATCGGTGAGAAGTCTGTAAGGAGTCGGTGCACTTTCTTATTCCAATAGTGGAGTCTTTTCAAGGTTGGACTTCGATCGTCTTGTAGTTTTTTTTCATCTGGGTTTCCATGTAAAATCACTTGTGTCTGAGTTTGACTTTTCAGTGTGATTTTGGCGATTTAGTTTTGTGTGATTTTCTTCAGTTCTCTCGCACCTTCTTAGTTTGGGGGAACGATTTTCGCGTTTCGTACCCAACACGTGGTATCAGAGCTTTGGTTCAGAGTGCTATCAGGAGTTGACAATCAAACCAAGGAGAAGAGGTAGATGCGAAGCCGGTGCCATGGTAAACCTAAACGTTATCAATTACTGCTATTGGCAGAGCAAGATGAGAGATTTGTTATTCGTCAAGAAGCTGCATCTTCTGGTATTTGCTTCCAATAAGTCTAGTGATAAATTCGAAGAGGACTAGAATTTCGAGAACATACAAGTGTGTAGGTACATACGGTAGTTCGTTGACGAGAAAGTGTACAATCACGTTGCCAGTAAAGCATGCAAAGACACTTTGGAAGAAGCTGCAATCTTTATATACGAAGAAGACAAGGGTAAACAAGTTGTTCTTGACCCGAACGATGATGGATATATGGTATAAATATGGTACGTCTATCACGGATCACTTGAGTTAGTTCCAGGGCGTAGTTGACCAGTTATCCTCGATGGGAGTCAAGTTCGACGATGAAGTTCATGGGCTGTGGTTGTTGTGTACTTTGCCAAACTCGTGGAAGACCGTACGAGTGTCCATGATCGCTTTTTCTCTAGAAGGCATGGTCAGTCTAGAGTTTGCCAAGAGTGTCACGTCCCGGTCCCACAGGACCGAACGTCCTCGTATGGGCGTGATGCCATGCAAGCCTAAGTTGCTCCTACGCAAGGCAAGCACCAAAACAGCCGATAAAATGCTAAGCCACAGAGTCACACAGATAGTCCCCATGCGGAAGCATTGAATAAACACAAGTACGAAACAAAAACAAGATCTTTATTGATATGAAGTAAAGATTACAAGCGGCGCTAGGCCAATAATTACAATCCCTCAAGCTCTCTCTCTCTCTCTCTCTCATTGCAATGAATATGCCCGTAGGCTTACAACTCAAATCAAGTACTCTGGATGATGATGTTCCCTTACATTACGTCCCATATATGTGAGCTTCAGGTCCGTGCACCACGCTCCAAGACGCCAAGTGCAATCCGGCACCTCGATGCGTCAAGCGATCTCCGAAACTGTGCGAGCTACTCCTTGCACCCTACATGCAATCTGGTTGGGTGTCAGTACATGGAATACACTAGGGGGAGAGGCCTCTCACCCACGCCACAAAATAAGCACGTTCTTTAGTTATGTGTACCGACTGATTATGTTGTCCTTCTAGTCTTATCTTAGAATCAATTTTATGGCATAGTAATATAAAGTAATACTCGTGTTTGAAAAAATTGTGTCATACAGTAAATTACTTAGTTCGTCTTACCATTCCTTACCATTCGGCCTTCCCTGTCAAACGCACACTACAAAAAATTAGGTTTTTAACAACAAAATTTTTTGTTGCTAAAAATACCAAAATTGTTGCTAAAACTTTTAGAAACGAAAAAATTGTCGTTGTTGGACCCGTTGTTTAAAGCGCATCACCTAAAGTATCGACAACGAAATTCTGAAGCCGTTGCTAAATTCTTACTTTTTGGCAACGTAACTTCTTTTTCGTTGCTGCTATCGTGGACAAAATTTTCGTCGCTAAAAGTAGAAGTCTTTAGCAACGCATGTTTGTCGCTGCTATATACTACATTTAGCAATGACAATACATCATTACAAAATGTACAAATCTTTGGCAACGCATAACTCGTTGCTTTATGTTATAATTAGCAACAACATTAATCCGTTGCAAAAAAATTCAGAATTCGACATAATATTTCATAACGATTCATTGTCATTGCTAAACAAAACTAATTATATAATCTTTTTGCAACACAAAAAAATTATTGTTATCTGTTGTATTTAGCAACGATATTAATGCATTGCCAAAATCCCAAATTTATCATAATGTTTGATAACAACTCGTTACCTTTGCTAAATAATTTATTTATTTATTCACTGTGTTTCTCATTTATACACCCAATAATTTTGAATAAATTAACACACAATAAAACAAAGTAATAAAATTTTCATAATAAAATGTCGTAACTAAACAAATATTAGAATACATATAAATCTGAAACAATAGCTTTCCAGTCCTAATCGCCTCCGCTAAAGCATGCCTCTTCTGCTTTTCCTGACAAAAATGTTTTTCTTTACAGAGGCTAAACATTTACTTGCATGAATGATTCAAAAGGTGGCTCCGTCAGGTCTACTGCATCCTCATCCGAGGATCTATAGCTCTGAGAGGGAGATGTCAGGAAAATCAGCCTCTCTATGTACTCTGTTGATAGAACTGTTTCAGTATTCTACTGTTCTTGGCACAGGTTTCGCTCCACTACCAATGGCAATGAGCGCCTACTATAGATTCTATCTGAGCGAGTTGATCAATATGTGTCTTTTCTATTTCAATGAGGTTCCTACTGTCTCGAGGAGTGGACCTCTGCAGAGTACAAGGAGAACAGTATTATTTTAGTTTATATAGTATTTGCAAAGATTAACTTGAGATACAAACAGAAGAAGTAAAGACAATTGATTGATTATATATGATAATGTATGCATGAACTTATACATGTAAACCATAATATTAGTTTCGAAAGAAGAGTCTAGAAGCAGAATTTTACCTTTGCTCTAAACTTTTTGTCAAGAAGAGTGTTGATGGACGTGTCTATATGTTGAATCCAAGGAGCAGCTGCTTAGTATAGATACTCCAAGCCTCTTCCGACTCCTAATGCTGTATCGACACGGGTTGCCAATCCATGGCTTCTTTTCCTTATGATGCATCTAGGCATTCTCTCACATTGCCATTCAATATTAATTCGAATATTAGAAGCTTCTCGAATTACGTTCTATGGTATTCGAAGAAGTAGCCAAGCAGAGGAACCACATGGCAGTGGTTAGAGTCTTGAAATGATCTCATTCTATATCAACAAAAGGGTTGCATAAGTACAAGTTAGAAGATGACGAGGTTCAGAATTGCTTACACTCGCACGCGTGCGAGAAATTTGAAAGTCTTGATTAAAAGAAAATTGTCGCAAGAGATGAGTAAAGGATGAATTTGGAAGCTACCACATTCAAGAACCCGTAATCTTCTTCGGAACCTCCTGGACCAAGTAGTCAGTGCCTGGGGACATAATGTTGAGGTCATAAGTTTGAATCCTCCTAGTTCGAATCCTACGACAGATGATGATCTTTCAGTAAGTTTAACTGGACAAAATGCTAAACTGAACATGAGAATTTAAATACGGATATCATGAGAGATTAGTAATAATGGAGAAATGTGAACTTGTCGAGCATCATCAAGGACGTGCATTAATGTTTGTATTCAACTATGTTATGTGAAACATTTTAAGTACAATGGTACATTTTGATAATAATCCATGTTTGCTTATGTAGCCATCAAACTAACAGGTAATCACTACCACCTCTCACATAAAATTTATCGAGATAATTAGATGATGGATCCAAAGAAGTCAACAACAGATTTGACAGAGAATAATAACATATTACTTATAAAATAGGAGAAAGATAACCGACAACATAATAGATCTCGTATATTGGCAGAACTTTGCAAAGAAAGCATTGCAGCTACACTACTAAAAATTACGGGATTAGCGACGCTACAAAACGTCGCTAAATTGTAAAATTATGTCGCTAAAATAAAATAGCGATGTTATTAGCGATATTTTATAATTGTCGCGGTCTAGCTAGTCGCTGACTGAAAATACGTCACTATATGTCGCAACTAACGACGTATCTTAGTGACGTATGAACGTTGCAAAACTTTCACCAATTAGCGACGTTCTGCGGCGCAACGTCGTTATATGAGCGACACAAATTTAGTCGCAAAACGTCACTGATATTTCTATACTTAGTGACGTTTACTGTGTCACTAAACATCGTTGACATTCTTCCGTTAGCGATGTTTAACAATGCATGTACGTCGCTAATATTTTTTGAATGTAGCAACGTTTAGCAACACATTTTAGTTATGTCTTGATGACATGGCAGAGATTGCCAAGTCAGCAAATTAGCGACTTTTAGCGACATATTTACGACGTCTTGGTACAGGGATAACGACGTTCTGATACCTCTCTGCGACGTATTTGTACGTCGGTAAACATCGCTAAATTGCTGTAAAATTTTTAAAAAAATACAGATTGTTATATAATAATTTATATAACAATATTCAGCCTGCAGTTTATACAAATATATTCATAGTTTATAAAAATAGATTGTCACACATAAGCAAATTATTAAACACCGATAAATTCAAATCTACTGTCACTGTTGGCCAATGTCATACAAATTCAAACTTACATAAAAGTCTAAAATAAATATCCTCATGTCACAAAAAGAATATATACAACAAACCCAAAAATGGGCCAGTGTCACACAACACATACAAAAATGGGCCAAATTCACACAAACTCATAACTATCTGTCCAACATAGGACTAATGTTGATCATGAGGAGGAACATCGCCTCGCAACTGGGATACGATATAGTCCAACTGGCCCTGTGAAAGCGCCACCGACGTCAAACTAGGAAGCAGTATCGTCGATGGAGTCGGTGTCAATGTCGGCGAACCAGGAGAACGTATCCGCTCCAAATGTTGATAGACGATCATTGTATGAATCCATGACACCTATAATCCGAGTGACGGAATGTTGTATCAATGATGCCAGATCCGTAATGTCCCACTGTGTCGCCTCGGTCATAGTCCTGAGCTCCAAAAGGTTTTGCTCGATCGCATAAAAACGGGGTAAGATCCTCGCATCATCCATCTGCGGTTGGGACTGGGGCTGCTACGAAATCAGTCTCATCATCTTGTCAGGCAGAGACGTAATCTGATGGTCAACCCTCTCCTACTGGACTTGCACCGACTCCTGGAAAGGCTGTGGGGTATGCGCAGGGGCAGAGGGGGTCCTAGAGCCTTGCAAAGCAACATGGTGCCGTAAGATCTCGTACCGTAGTACGTACCCCTATGAAGACCACCAGCGACGGTCTGCCACAGTTCGTCAGCCGACGAAACTTGGTGGGTCAGTGACTGCGAGAAAGTACCGGCATCTCCCTCGGGAAGTGCAGACGCAACATATTGCGTCGACTGCTCACGGAGCCGAATATACTCATTCTAGAAAAAAAATTAATTGCTCAATAAATATACTTGTTAGTAACTACATGGATATTTATTTACATATTTTCTAAGTTGTTTAAAAGCAGGGGTACCCATTGTTATAAACTAAAAATATAGGGATAGTTTGTGTAAATAACCCTATTATCTAAGCAATTTATTGCTAACTACATGAATATTTATTTGCATATTTTTTAAGTTATATTAAAATAAAAAATTTAAAGTAATACTTATGTAAGTCTGCGTGGCCCTATCTTCGATGAGCTGTCCGCCCTTTCGATGGGTGGCGAGGAAGACGGTCACCATGTTAGCGTCTTCACCCCTTTGGACCTGTTAATTATAAATAGATATATTGTTAATAAAATTAATAATTTTATCCTACTTTGATAAAAATAATATATATACGTTCAAATAATTACCATGCGACAAATATTTTATCATCGGAATCGACCCACCATACCACTTTTCTGCCTTATTCCTGGTCGCCTTCGTCTGCTCCGACTTTTTCTTGTACCTGAGATCGTCGAATCTAGCCCTCATCTGATTCCAGTGCTCAGTCGTGATCCAACCTTTGATTGATTTTCCCAAATGATCACGGTCCTTCTGATCATTGATTACATCCCGTACTAGCTTGGCAGCAACAGAAGGAAATATCTCCTCGATCACCTCAGCCCGGTGTGGTGGGTAAAAATACGTGTCCTACAAAAAGTAATATAGTAAGTTATGTAATATAAATAAATTAGATGATCGATATTAAAATCAAATATATTTTTATCTTGAAGTTCTTAAACCAGAACGCCTTACTCTCGTCTGGAGCATCGGAGTAGTTGATCTAAGGGCCACCATAATTGTACCTCAGAAAGAGCCCTATGCGTCTCTGTACCCTCGACGGACGATATCTATACTGTGATAGTTATATTCATAGAAAAGTCAATATATATATATATATATATATATATATATATATATATATATATATATATATATATATATATATATATATGCGTAAGGAAATGTTAACTAATTAACTTAGTTTGTGTCGTCGACCCAAATCTCCATCCAATGCTCGTCCGGAGGCACACATGGAGGATCTCTCTGATACTGCGAGGGCTAGGCCTTGCCCGTCTCCTCCTCGGTCCCTATGGTACCGTCAGCAGTAGGAACGGTAGACGGAGGAGTAGTAGGCTCCGTCCTGGAACTACTTGTCCTAGGAGTACTGTCATGAGGAGATGCAAGTGGTCGGAAGACATAAGTAGTGAAGCTGTAAAGTACAATGATACCCGACGGAGTGCACCTAAGCTGTAAAGTACAATGATAAAATCCAACATATAAAAGATAACCAGTGTAACTAAATCTCATCCACAAACAAATGCATATGGGACACATGGAGAAATCAAATCTACTAATGTGCAGAAAGGAAATAAGTCTGAAAATGTATCATAATACAATACGGATAGAGTCATACGGGAACAAACCTGCTAATACAAATACTGAATGAAAGAAAACAGTAAGATAACTAGGGCTGATATCTGCAAACTAGATAATGATACCGGACCGAAGGTAATGTCACTACCGGTGACCAAACGAAGTCCTCGGGAATGATCTCTTACTCTGTAATAAGTCCTGCTCCTGGATATAGACCCGGTATGTACTCCTCCGGGTAGTCCTTCTCGCCTAAGCCTAGAAGGGAACCAGGTCCTCAAAGGGACGTAACAAGGTATAAAATAGCATGCCATAGTAAAAAAGAATGGAAACAAGTGATATGCTGGTGTATTCTAGAATAACCACCTAAGTGAGACACAACTTGAAGACAACGTTCGACACGTGAACTTTCTAAATATAAATCTGTAGCTCCGAGACACAGAGACACACGGTGCATACCGTAGCTCCGAGCACAGAGTCACACCGGTAATACTATGACTCCGGATACAGGATCTCTACGTATATATATATATATATATATATATATATATATATATATATATATATATATATATATATATATATAGCGTGGAAAGTAGCCCAAGCGTCTAGTAACTGTCTTTTTCTCCCAATGCGGTCAACGAGGCACATCCGCTGATCGGAGCCTGAACCTCTATCGAGCAGTCTCGTCATACTGAAGTATCTAGCAATAATCATGATCCTATAGTCATCACAGATTCCGGTCATGCTGACACTATTAGGATACAGAAAGTCTGGCACGATGACAGTGTCTAAATGTGTCCTAGAATTCTGATGTAACCAAGTAGGTACATCAAGGTATCGGAAAACAACTAACAATCGATACTAGACGTTACCGACGAACGTCTGCACCCGGATATGACCTGGACGCTAAGTAACGATTTCGATCCAAAGTGCACATAACAATGTATAGATAAAATAAACAGTAAATATGGAACTAAGATACAGAGTGGCAAGACACACTTGTCTGGATCCGGATGCTGAAGGCGAAGCTCCGGTACAACGTCCAAGACTGAGGATCCCAAAGTACCTAGAGATGATATATAAAATAATTAATAATCTAGTTCGAAACTATCTAAAATAAGAGATGGCATCATGACTAGCATAGGTTTCTATCTTAGTTACAAAACTCACGTCTAAGGTACTAACTAGAGGGTTGACCTAAGTTGACTAGAGAAACGTTGCATTAAATACGAATCATCAAATAGCATAACGTCCTCAAATAATATCTTCAAACCCTAATATTCATCAAGAGTGATTTCAGTCATCTATGTATAATGTTCATCCTCGACCATACCATCCCTGTAATTATAGATATAAATGCACAAATCCAATTTAGTTGTCACACCTAAATACACATAACGTTCACATATAATATCTTCAATCATATCATCAAATACTATTGCACCGAAATTCATTAGAACAACATCCCCATCATACGTATTTTCATATACATATAATTCCAGACAAATGCCATTAAATTAAACATGGGTATTACTCAGGGAACCCTAAATCCCACCTAGGGTTTCTTCTAACACATAGAAATAACTACAAAACAACAAGGATAAAGGAGGAGAAGTTACCCAGGTAGTTGCGGGTGACGGCAGCGGCGGTGCTAAGGCTTTGGTCAGTGACGGCGTTGACCGCAGGGGTGGTGCTCGTGTCGACCGTGGTGGTGGTGGTGGTGCCCGACGGTGTGGGGGTGGTGGTGATGAGAACAGGGTGGAGGTAATGGTGATGGTAGCGGTAATGGTGCTCGAAGGTGGTGATGGTGGTGGTAGAAGTGGCTGCGGTGGTGTAGGCAGGAGGGGGTGGTGGTGCTCGGCGGAGGTGGTGGTATAGGCAGGAGTAGGTGGTGGTGCTCGGCGGAGGTGGTGGTGTAGGTAGTATGCTCAGGATGGTGTTGTAGGTGGCTGTGGCATTATTGTCGTGGTGGAGGTGGTGGTGAAAGCGGCTGGAAGTGGTGGTTGTGCTGCGGTGGTGAAGGTGGTGGTGGCTACGGGGGTGAAGGTGGTGATGGTGTCGCTGGTTCATGGCGGAGGTGGTGTTGGAGGTAACGGTGATGGTGGCAGTGGCGGCTCGTGGTGCTCCGGTGGAGGTGAATGCTCGTGGTGGAGGCAGTGGTGTAGGTGACGGTGATGGTGGCTCTGGAGGTAACAGTGATGGTAGTGCTGGTGGTAACGGTGATGGTAGCAGCGGCTACGGTGGTCCGATGGGTGGTATAGGGGTAAAGAAGGAGAAGAGGTATAATGGAGAAGAAAAAAAAAGAATAGTGAAGAAGAAGAAGAATGAAGAAGAAGAAGAAGAAGAAGGAGAAGAGAGAGGGTTTCGGCTGAAGTAGAGGGGAGGGGAGGGCAGGGGAGGGGAGGGGAGGAGAGAGAGTGGGGTATGAAGTTTTAGGTCTTTTCTTGGGATTTGGGTCGGCCTCATTGGGAGGGGTGTGTGTGTGTATTAATATAGGGGGATGAGTGGTTGTGATGGGGGGATTTGAATCAAGGGCTAAGATTTCACATGAAAGAAAATACTATACAAGGAAGAGAGAGTGTGAGGTGACCGGTCACATGAGGATGTGGGATTTCTTTATTTTGCTTGCACCAATAGGAGGGTGACACCTAGCACCATCTTTGCATTTGAGTCCCTTGACATTTGGGTGTTTATACATGAAGAAAAAAGAGTGATAATTTGATGTGGGAAGTTGTGTTTGGTGTTTTGTAGGATGAGAGGGTATTGGGTGTTTTTGTATGAGCCTTATGAATGGATGTTGGGTTAAGTTGGGGTTAGGTTAAGTCGGTTTCCCCAATTTAATTAAATAAAGCGTCATAGGTGCTCTTAAATAAAATGGGAGTACATGGGATCTCAATTGGGAGTGACACAAAGGTCATGGATGATGTAGGCTTAGTGTCAGTCTTGGACCCTTTAATTGGTTAAAGGGTTGAGTTTGTGTCCCCAAATTGATGGCAACGACATAGGTACAAGGCATAGGATTAAAGAATTGATTTTTGTGACTGGGAAGTTGTGCAATTAAATTAGAGCACAAGAGAGTATGTTTGTGAGTGACAGAAGTATCCAGGGCCTAGGTTAGCTTGTTAGATCAAGAGTGCAAATATTTGTTAAAAAGTAAAGGCTATTGTTGTGCTCCAATTATTGAAGCAACAATAAGGTGCACCAAGGACATGAATTAAAGAACCAGTCTACAAAACCCTAATTTCTAATCCTTAGACAACTTGAAACTAAACCAAAATTCTTACCATATCCAGTCTACCTAAAATTATTTGAAGGGGTTTACACAGTTGTTGACTTGAACCTAAACCGATTTACACAATAGCTTGGCCAGATTTTGATGGCATAAATTACCCCCTTAGCTAGAGTTCTAATAGATTCATTCTGAAGTGTTGCGTCTTGACGATCGACCTAAATACCATAAGATAAGAAATTAAGTTTAATGTTCTGTTAATTATTGTGTAAAGTGTATATACAAAAAGTAATTACCGAGCTCCTTACATATGCGCTCAACCAAGAAGAAAAATGATGTCTCATTTCTTGTTCTACTTCTTTGTCTGTTATGTAGGGTCTAACTGACCTCAGCTCATCATTATATGTGCCGAAAAATAACGAAGCAACCGCCGATTAGTAGCATAACATTATCTAGCTTATACCATTACATTGAGATGACGTAAATGTGGACGTATTAATTACTTACCCTTCTAGCTTCTCCACTTTATCCTCGTCGCAATTGAGTAATATATACAACTGAACAGCCCTTAGCTCATCGTCATTCAAATATCTCTTCTTTATTTTTCCCCAAGTCTTTCCGGATGCATTGAATACTTTTAGTATTGCATCATTAGATTTCTGACATTCGCCATCATTTCTCGGAGCTCTTGTTCGATTAGTAGCAACATGAAGTTTAAAATACACCAAGAAAAATTTTGTGATCTCATCGAGCACATAAAATTCATAAATAGAACCCTCAACCCGTGTCTTATTTTTTATCTTTCTTTTTAGGTGGTTCAGATGTTGCTCAAACGGGTACATCAATCGATAACCGATAGGCCCACCAACACATGCCTCACAGGAAAGATGAATTGACAAATGCTCCATGGAGTCAAAGAATCCAGGAGGAAATACCTTCTCGAGCTTGTATATTATTACCGTAATGCCCTTCTCTTACTTTTCTAGACGATCAACGAGCAACTTAATAGAAAAAGATCTCTGAAGAATATGATGAGCTCTGTCAAAGGATCCCAAACAACCCGCGGTAAGAATTTTTGAAATATAATCGGAATTAATCTCTCTATGAATTCGTGACAATCGTGGCTCTTTATATCCGTCAGTTTGTTCTCCTTGAGGTCGACGCATTTTCTCAAGTTCGATACGTACCCGTTTGGAAATTTTAGGACCTAAATCCAACTACAAAGTCTTCCTTTATCCTCCTTCCCCAGTGAAAAAATTTCATTAGGCTGCTTTAACTTTCCATTCCCCTCCTCTATCAAATGCAATGCAGGACGTCTACATATTTCTTTCAATTCCAACCTGGCCTTCTGTCATAACCCGCACACGATGTAGGGATGCAAGTCGGGAACAACGCCCAGCCTATACCGTAGAATCGGCGGTAGAATGCTGTCTGGGTAATCTATCTAGCAATATAATGAACTACCAATAATATCAATATACTCAATCACAGATCTAAGATGGAAACGTGCACGAATAAGATAAAGAATAGAATAGTCACATACAACTCATGAGTCTAAAATAATACATCAATGAGTCTGAAAGAATACTAACAAAGTAAGCTGGAGACAAATCCAGTATAAAGAATACTAAGAAGCTACAAGTCCCGGGTCATCTGTCTCAGTTGGTATAAGCCCCTCCTGAGCCAGGGTCTCTGACTATAAACCCACAACATCCTAAGGTCCATAATGTGTAGGGTACCACTCCTCAGTGTCATTTGGAAAAATATATCCAGTCAGGAAAGGAGCAGAGTACATCTCTAACAGTAGTTCTAATCAATGATAAAAACTATATAACAGTAAATAGATGTGAATATACAAGATGCACAATAGATACAAGAGATACACAATAAGGAAATACTGGAATAAATACAATAATGAACAATATGACAATCAATAAGAATACTAATATCTAAGTGTGTGAGTACTAGCGATCGGCTTGGGAACTTACAAAAGAGTATAATGGTCTGGTTAATCATACGTGCGGTGTATTATCAACACTCACAAGGAACAAGACATGCACAAGGAGGGTATGATCGCATATCTACACTAAAATACTCCCTACCCCGACTGATATAGTAGATCCAACCATGGTATGCAATGACATAGGATTCTCTAAGAAGGTATCAAATCTCCCTGAGAATCAATGTCTGTACATGCACAAGATAATCAATGAAATAAGACTTGCACATGATACACCATATACAAGGAATAACATCTCATGACGAGATCCGGATATACCAATTCGTATAACCATCGTGTCAAGAAACATGAATATCTATACTAAATACAATGAACATAAAGGATATCATAAATAAAAAAACTATCAGAGAATGTACTCGCCTGAAGTCCAAAGAATAGTCTTACAGATGTCCGATACGGTGCCTCGAAGACCTAGATATGGAATATAACATCAATATAAGGTTTTGAAAAGAAAATAAGTTAAACTAGTCAACAACTAGGTCAACAAGCCAATTCTAAGTCAAAAAGTCAAACTAGGTCAACTCTAAGTCAAACTATGGTCAACTATGGTCAAACTATGGTCAATTATGTCAAACTATGTCAAACTTCCTATTTCTAGGTTGCATGAGTCTATCTCAAGGATGTTGGGTCCAAACACTAGAGTCTAGGTCATAAAAGCTATATCTTAGGATACTAGGATACCGCATCTCAGGACACGTAAAATAATAGGTAAAGCATCGCATATACATATCAAACAAATATTAATTATATAAAATCCTAATTATAACACTAAATGGATACCTTGGTTTCGAACCAACTTGGTATCGCAACACTAAACCTCAATCTTGATACCCAAACCCAATACCTTGGGTATCTCCAAATACCTTGATACTTACCTTGGTATCTCAAGGTAATATCCAATACCTTGTTTATACTAACTACCCATAAATAATATATACTAACAACTAAACATTATAAATATAGTATACAAAACACAATTAGCAATTAGGAACATATATACATATATATTAATACCATATATATACCTATATATATCTATTATTAATTAAAATACATAATATCTAAATAAATCGCAGATCTGTCACAAAAAACTCTTGCCGACTGTCGCTGAAAGCCGCTAATACCACTGCTCTTTCCGTGAAAGTTTCCTGCTGCTGTCGTCAAAGCTGAACTGCTGCTGTCGCTGTTGCTGCTGCAGCCGTTGCTACTGCTATTGCTTCTGTTGCTATTGCTGCTGCGGCTGCTGTTGCTATTTCCGCTGCTGCTGTTGCTGTTATGTTGCTGTTGTCGCTATAGTTGTCGCCAAAAGCCCCATGTTCTCCCTCTTATATATATATATATATATATATATATATATGTATATATATATATATATATGTATATATATATATATGTATATATATATATATATATATATATATATAAATAAATATATATATATGTAAATATATATATATATATATAATACACAATATATATACATATACATATATTTATATATATATATATATATATATACCAAACACAAGAAGGATCGTAAAGAGGATGGGAAGCTAAACGCTTGAGAGGAATTCTATTGATAGTAGTAAAATATTACAGAGGTACACTCAAAACACACTGAGCAAAAGAGCAGAGTAACAACACACTAGAATCAAAAACATACATAATAGAGAGGTCTGTGCCTCTATTTATAATACATGAAGTCGGCATAGGCGAACTTGACTCCTGACAGGTGCAAGTAGGAAGACCGGCATGTGCAGGTAAGAGATTCCTCCTTATCAGCCACGTAAGTGCCCGTCGCTGTCACCTTTTAGCTTTATTCGCCCTTTTCAAAAGTTCTACGCCGAAAGTAAGACGTACCAAAAGAAGTAGGTCCACCATTTGTCGGATAGCAATTAAAGAGATTCTCTTTTGATAAAGTGATATGAACAGTAGTTGCCACCTGTATTCTGGCAACAGTGTCTCCTTAGTGTATACTGGCATCACTGCTTTCGTCATCTGATGGAGTAGTGACTCTCTTGTGCATTCTTTTGAAGAAGGTTTCAGAATCATCTTCTTCATGTTCCGATTTTGTGGAACTAACAGACATAGTATCTGTCTCAAATATTGAATCAAATTGAGTCTGCATATATTTCAAGCATTTTTTCTTTAACTCTTCCTCGGTGATTCGAGGATTTTGTCTCCTCAGAGACTCCTTCAGCTTCTTTAAAGGACTATCATCCATTATTTCCTTTTTAAGCTTAGCTTCAATAAGGATCTCATTTTCCTTGATCGACTTTTGTATATTTTGTACTTTCTCTTTTTCATCCAATCTATTCCACCATTTAATCAGAAATTTTCTGGCTAGAACAGGAAAGTTAAGAACATTAAATTCATATTTAATTATCTATTTAAAAATATATAGAATTTCAAAATAGATAAAGAAGTACATAGTACTCCCCCCTCCAAAAGTTGACCAGCATTCTGACAGAGAGGATAAGACTGAGTCCATAGTGCAAATAATTCTTGCAAAGATGGTAGAAGAATTTTCAGTGTGGCTCCAAATTGTAACCACCATCGGATAAACCAAGTTGGAATGTCCTGTTTAAGGATTTCAGGATAAATTCGAATAAACCAAGAGTATTTCTGTTTGCTATTGTCAAAATAAAATACTTTGGTAAATGCCTCAATATAATCCTAGTATGAGTAAGGCATATTGATATTCTTCTCTTTATGAACTAGTAATTTAGTTCGATTTGGATGTAATCCCCATGATTGAGGAGTAATTATGTGACGTATAATTATTTTGCTATAATTTATGTCACTTCTGACATCATTTGTCTTCTGATAGAAGTGCTCTATTTCAACAGATTTTGTTGTAAGCAGAATTCCTTCATAAACATTTCTATCTTTTCCCTGTACTGGAAAGATATTATTTTCCAGATATTTTTCTTTTATTCTCCAGGGATCATCCATTATTGGGATGTCAGATTTCTCTAGTTGAAGTATTTCTTCTTTGTGATTGTTTTGAGTGAAAATTGTTTCAATCTCAACTGCTAGCTTGTAAGAAGAAACATTGGTTTCTTCGAAGTCTTTAACTTCTTTATTGGAAGATTTCCCTTTTCCAAGAATAATTTTCTCGGAATTTTGATACTTCGACTCATTGGTACTCGAAGTCATGGGCCTAGGAACCCATGGTTGTTTTCCTTTATTTCTTTGGCTCATTGTCCTGCAAAAATTTACGAGTTAAGAAATCAGGAAGTGAATTGTCAGTTCCTTTAATATATTCAATATCAAAATCAAATATTGCTAATTCAGCTTGCCATCGAGCAAATATCTGTTTAGATGCTAAATTTTTAACATCTTTTTCTAAAACAGTTTTAGCAGAGCTACAATCAATTCTTAATAAGAATTTCTTATTAAGTAAGTCATCTTAAAATTTATGTATACATTGAATAATAGAAATAATTTCTTTCTTAATAGTTGAATATTTAATTTGAGTATCATTCCATTTTCCTGAATGATATCTCACCAATACTTCTTTATTGGTGTTAGGGTTTAATTGCTTCAATATTCCCCCATAACCAATATCACTAGCATCGGTTTCAACTATTTTAAACCATTCAACATTGGCTAAATGTAAGCAAGGTAAATTTTTAACCTTTTGTTTTATTAATTTTACTGCTTCAGTATGACTATTAGTCCAAGGAGCAGGATTTTTCTTTAATCTTTGATACAAGATTTTTGTATCAGCAGCGATGTTTTTATAAAACTCAGAAACATAATTTAATGCTCCAAGAAATCGCTGTAACTGCTTATTATCAGTTATTTCATCAGGAAATTTAGAAGCAAATTTAATACTTCTATCAATTGGAATAATAGTATTATTCGTAATATTATGTCCCAAAAACCTTATTTCCTATTGGAAGAGTTTCATTTTTGGGGCAGAAATTACTAAACCATTTTTTATAACTAAGTGTTTAAACACATTAAGGTGCTTAAAATGTTCCTCTATTGTATTAGAGAAGATTAATATATCATCAATGTATGATAGTATAAAACTAGAATGTTGAATGAATATTTCATTCATTATATTCTAAAATTCTGAAGGTGCATTTTTCAGACCAAATGGCATAACATTCCATTCATAATGGCCAAAAGGAACAGTAAAAGCAGTCTTGTACTGATCCTTTTCATTTATTTGTATTTTCCAGTAACCTGATTTCAGGTCAAATTTTAAGAAAATTCTTGCTTTACATACTCTATTGAGTAAGTCCCTTTTATTAGGAATTGGATATCTAATCCATTTCAAAACCTTATTTAAAGGTTTATAATTGATAACAAGTCTTGGTACTCCTCTTTCTCTCCCAGCATTATTATTAACATAAAATGCTGTACAACTCCATGGGGAGTAAGACTTGCGAATTAATTTTTTATCCAATAGTTCTTGGATTTCTTTTTTACATAACTCAAGATATTTTTGATTCATTTGACAAGGTCTTGCCTTGGTCGGAATATCCTTTTCATTAAAGGATTCTTCATAGGGAAGAGAAATAATATGTTATTTTCTATCCCAGAAAGTATTTCGGATATTACTACAAGTGTGTAGTTTGAAGTCTTCCTCAACTTGTTGGATTCTTTTCTGGATTTCTAACTGTTTTAACTGCTGGGTTATATTAACCTGAGCAAGTTCTTCTTTTAAGAAATTAATTTGATTTTCTTTCAAATTAACTTCATTAAGAATTTTGACAATTGGATTTGTTATAAATTCAAAAGTTATTCTTTTGCCTTTATAACAAGTAGTAATTCCTTCCTTTGTAATCTCATTTATTGGCATACGTTTTTCTAGGAATGGAGTTCCTAGAATAACATGCTGAGATATTTCTTTAATAACTATTAGATGTATAGGAATACAAACATCATCCTTACAGATATTTACATCGGTAATTTTGTAAGGAGTAGTTAGTGCTTTATTGTTTGCAGCACTAAGTGTCTGAGTAGTTCGTTCACAATATTTTATTGGAACAACTCCTTCCTTGACACAATTAAGGTCTGCACCACTATCAACAAGTGCAATTAAATTGGTTATATAACACTCATTGTTAACAAGCATATTAATTTTGATATACCATTTATGGGTAATAAATAAATCCATTTTTTGTAGGAAATTAGTCTTTCCTTCTTCTGTGTCTATCTGTCCTGATTGAACAGACTGATTCTCCCCCTATTGTTCTTGTGAACAAGAAGAACTAACAGAAGATTCACCAATCTTGGTATTTTTTCTAGATAAATTATCTAGTTCAAGTTTATCCAATCTTTTCTGGATATATTGATCTTGAGATTTAAATTTTTAATCTCGATTTTTAAAGTCTTTATTTCAGACTGAAGTTCCTGCATAGTAACAGGTTTTACTTGCTTATTTCTATAGCGAGATATTACCTCGGCCATATTATAAGCTTCAGGAGGAGTAGTCTGAATAGGAACATTATCCTTATTCAATTCTTCTCTAATTGCTTCTATAATTTTATTTTTTATTTCTGTACTAATATTATTAGTTAACAGGGCTTCAATTATATCCTTTTTCTCATTAAGAGTTAGGGTATTGATAGATAGCCCATTCATTTCTACTATAGACTTATAGTAGTTAACATCCTTTTTTGTAATACATTCATTACATTGGCAATCCTTATTGCATTCATTGTCTGATGGACTATTAGTCTCATCATTTGATTCATCATTAGATAAACTTTTTTCATAGTCAGAATTAATCATTAGTTTATAAAGAGTTTTTCTTAACCCTTCATCTTCGATTTCTTCTAAATTTTTTTTAGTATAGCATTTATTTGCATAGTGGCCTAATTTTTCACATTTATAACATTTAATAATATTTTTCTTAGAAGATTTCTTCTTTCTACTGTCCTTATTGACAGTAGTATTATGCTTTTTCGCTGGATATTTCTTTCTTTTATAAGGTCTCTTATAGTCCTTATAATCTTTTATTTTCTTCTTCCCCTTAGTAGGAATAGGCTTGAAAGTATCCATAGCAAATTGGTCACAAAATTCTCCCAGTTGTCTTTTCTCAGACATTCTCTGAGTTTTTAGTTGATGTCGTAGCTTTAAGTCATTATATAAAGCTAGACCTTCTTCAATACACTTATTGATCAAATTTCCATAAGTGTAATTAGAATAAGGTATAACACCATTATTTTGGTTTCTCAAACCTTGTCTTATTATTTCTGCAAAGAGATTAGGAAGTCCATCAATGAATTTTGACTTCCAGTGAGCGTTATTAGCATCACCGAGTAACATTACTCTACTCAAGAAAGTATCCTTATACCATCTGAAGTGAGTAAGTGTTGGACATCTTAAATTTTGAAGAAGAGTTCTTACTCTTTCTCCATGATCAGATATTCCTCCTGTAAAGTATTCCAGGATGGTAATAATTAAAGTATAAACCGCATCAGGTTTAGTTATCTGAGCACTATTCTCAGCACTAGTTTTGGTTTTTACAGCACTTAGAATTTCTTGCCTTTGTGAGTCGGTTAAACAATTATTCCACCAACCCCTTAGAGTGTCAGTAAAACCACAAGTTATAAACTGTGCAATTTCTTTATCATTGTTTTCTGTAGCTTTAGCTACATTGGAATACATCATCATTCGATGTAATTGATCATGAATTGTTTATCCGTTAGACCATCTATGTTCCGTTCATAGATCTCTCCCCCACTATAATAATTTTGAATGATAGTGTCGTTTTCTTCAAATAACACATCTGTAGGAGTGGGTCTTTGGTAGTAATATTTCATTAAATTCGGTTTTCCATATTTAACCGCTTGTATTGTAGAATCATTTTTAGATTCAACAAAGGATTTCTGAAGATTTTCAATAGCTTGTGGATGAATTTCATCCTCTATTAGATCTTCAGTTTGTTGATCTTCTTCTAATATTTCAGAAGCATTTGAAGATTGACCATTAATTACTTGAATACTTTTATCACAATCATTAATGGCTTCTTGATTTCGAGTAATAGCAAATTTTTGCTTTGCTTGAGCTATTAGCTCTTGTAATTCTCTTTCTTCAGCATTAATTGTCTGAACAATGGGAAAAATAGATAAAGAAATAATTGCACAACATATGGAGTGTATCACACCCGTATCCCACTAGATATGGAATACGCTTGCGACACGAGTCCACCACATATCCAAATAATATATTATTTATGAACAATACGAAGAGTCAAACACAAATCTACGTATCCGTGTTAAAATGTGACTTGCACAAAGTCCCGTGTCGGAGGGAAAACCCTCAAATCAATGCGTATCACCAAATTATTGGGATACGACATACACGTATCCAATTATGGACACGACACTAGCCCCAAACACACAAGCACATGCCTAATTGATCTATCGGACCAATTGACACACACAACAAATATCAATCTTGGAATTTCCCCAAAATTAATACAAAAAGCATCATAACTTTCACAATATGCCTCCTATGAACTCAAACCCAAATCCTATGGGTAGCCTATGCATATGGGTTGATTTTTTATGGTTAAATCTTAGATTAAGAACCTAAATTAAGAGAAAAACTGAATTGTACCTATTGGGAGATGGATTTCCAATGAAACCTCCAAATATGATGAAATTGGCCTTCAACTTGTAGATCCTTGCTCCTCTTTGTAGATCCTTGCTTCATCCTTCTAGATTCTTGCTCCACTAGTCTCCAATGGTGATTTAGGAAGAAATTGGGGTAAAATTTGGTAGAAAAATGATGTAGGAATGAAGAAATTTGGTTGAGTAAAATTCTAGATCTAGATTTCAAATGAAAAGAGGAGAGAGAAACTTTTCCCCTCTTTTAATATAGGCCGCCCCCCCTTACCCCTTCCTCAAGTCACTATGTAATGTCCATTATACTCCTTGGGGCCTCTCATAAAGAAATAATTAAGGAGTAAAGCTTCTAGTCTAATTGTTTAATTAATTAATCATCCTCCTAATCAATGGGCTTTCTAATTGGACTCAATTCTAACAATTAATACATGTTGGTCCAAGAGTCTAAACTAAACTAGTTAGGTCCACTAATACAAGACCAAAATAAATAAATAACATCTAACAACAATTAAATAATACAACAAATAATTATTTATCATGCACAATATTTAATTAATTATGAAATTACTAAGATATCCTTTCCTAGAAAATATGGTAATGACAAGTTTACCCTCCTTAAAATAATTTCGTCCTCAAAATTCAAAGATGAAAACTATCCCCAGAAAATAACCAAACAAAACAAAATAACAGAACTAAAGAACAGAACTAACTATGAAAGAACATACCTCAAGGTACAAACAAATATGGATAACGCTCTCGCATTTCATCCTCTCTCTCCCAGGTAGACTCCCCCGGAGAGTGATACCTCCATGCGACGCGTACCAAAGGAATATTCTGGTTCCTCAGCACCTTCTTTATCTGATCCAGAATCTCAACTGGCTGCTCTGGATAGCTAAGAGTAGGGCCCACCTCTATCTCCGAGTGATCCAATACATGACTAGGATCTACCATGTACCGTCTCAACTACGGCACATGAAACACGTTATGCACTTCCTCCAATGCAGGTAGAAAGTCCAGTATATACGCAACGGCACCGACCCTCTCTAGAATAGTAAAATGTCTGATGAATCGTGGACTAAGCTTCCCGCCTCCACCGAAGCGAATCGTATCTCGTGTCGGAGAAATTCTCAGAAACACCAAACCATCCACCTAGAATAAAACACAACCTTAATAACTTAATCTATAATAAACAACCAATAACAAGCACAAAACAAAAATCTAAAACTATACCTCAAACTCCAAACGTCTTCGGTGGCTATCGGCCCAATGTCGCTGTCTGTCCTGTGCCACTCGAAGTCTGTCTCTGATCAACTGAACCTTCTCCGCTGCATTTACAACCATCTCTGGCCCAAGAAAACTCTCTCTCCAACATCGTCCCATGACAAGGTAGTACGACATCTCCGACCGTACAGAGTTTCAAAAGGTGACATCTCTAAACTAGCCTGGTAGCTGTTGTTGTAAGAAAACTCTACCAAATGGAGATGGTCTTCCCAAGAACCCCCAAAATCTAGTACACAAGTGCGCAACATATCCTCGAGAGTCTGAATAGTCCTCTCTGACTACTCATCTGTCTGGGGATGATATGCAGTACTGAACTTGAGCTGAGTGCCCAAACTCGCCTGCAAACTCTTCTAGAAATGAGAAGTGAAACGACTATCCCGATCCGAGACTATGCTGACGAGAATCACATGTATCCTGATGATCTGTCTTATATACATCTCTGCCAGTTTCTCTGTAGACAAACCCACCTTGTGTCACGACCCGCACCCGGTATAGGGGCACGAGTGCGTGGGTACGTCCAACCTACGCCGCAGCATCGGTGGTAGAACGCTGTCTAGGTCACAATAAGACTAAACATAACTCACAACCTGTTAATGATATCAACTCCATAAGGAGGACAATAAAATAAACATCTCTCAACATCTCATAATGTATACTCAATCACAGAACTATAAGAATATATAAATGGCACGATAAAAGATAAGAAGAATGACATAGTCAAACACAATGTCTCAAAATATAGATAAACCATAGTCTAGCTGTCCAATATAAAGTCTCCACCAGTCTCAACATAACTAAGAATAAGTCTAAACATAAACTGAAATAAACCTCAAATAAGTCTCAGTGCATAAGATAAATACTGTCTAAATAGCTGCAGGTAGTGTCTCCTCTAAGATCTCTGGTGTGTAGTCTGCATCTATACCTGGTCCATAATGTGTCGGACACCAGTCCTCTAAGTCGCAGTTTGGAAAAATATTTCCAGTCAGGATGGAGCAAAACACATCTCTAACAACAGTTCTACATCAATGATATAAACTATGTAGCAGTGAATAGATGGAAATATACAAGATGCATATACATGTACAAGAGATATACAATAAAGAAAATACTGGAAATACTGAAAATAAATACGGGAAGGAATAATATGTCAATGAACAAGAATACTATGACTAAGTGTGTGAGTACTAGCTTTAATATGTGATCGGCTTGGGAACTTGTACATGAATAATGGCCTGGTTAGTCATACGTGTGGTGTATGACAACCACTAACATGTGAACAAGACTTGTACATGAAGGGTATGATCACATATCTACACTAAATACTAGGGAATACAAATACATTTGTATATATATACTAATTTGAGAAATATACTATATATATATATATATATGTATATATATATACCAATTATATATTATACATATACTAATACATATACTAACACTAATATGTACAAACATACATACTATCCATATACCAAAATACAATACGCGTATACATGCGTACACAACAATCACAAGAGAAATGCTCCTCACCTTGGCTTCGGCGTGCACGTGCACGAGATCGACGCTGACGACGCTGACGATGATATTGATGACGACGATGACGACGACATTGATGACGATGATGACGACGACGATGATGATAATGGTGATGATGATAATGGTAATGGTTATGGAGGTGGTGAACAGGGATGGCCGGAGTCCGGTGAGGGGAGAGGAGGTCAAGGAAAGAATGGCGAACGGGAAGAGCTGCTGGACGGTGGTGGTGGCTAGAAGCAGTGGCTGGAGTAGGGTTGAGGGAAGGAGGTCGAGATGATAATGGTGGTGGTGGTGAGATCCGTGGTGTCGAGAAGGAGGCAGGGAAGAGGGGAGGAGAAGAACGGCGAGGGGGGTCGTCGATGGGATGGCAGCGGGCTTCTCCGGCGCTGTGCAGTCGATGGCGAGGAGTCTGGTCGAGGATGGTCTATACAGCGGCTCGGGGACGCCGGGGCTCGGGATCGACTGGAGGAACGGGGGTGGCAGCGGGTCGTGCAGGCGCTCAGGTGCTCTGGCGTGGTGCAACTGTGGGTGATCTGCTCAGCTGAGGAAGGGGGTGATCGGTGCTCCGGTGCAGTCGGGCTGAGACGACAACTCTGGTGGGGGAATGGAGGAGAGGTGGCATGGGATGTACAGCAGGGTCGGGCCGCTCGGTACAGCGGTGGGATGGTCGGCGCGGGCGAGTTCGAGGAGAGGCGGGGGTCCAGGGCTCCAGCGAGGACTGGCGAGGCGGCGGTCTGGTCAAACTCAGGTGGGTGGTGGTCGACAGGGAGGTGGGTAGGAAGAAGAAGATGAATAGGAAGAATAGGGTCGGCTGATGGTTAGGTTTTAGGAATAGAAATAAAAAGAAAAAGTAAAGAATGAGTATTTATATATGCACATGTAAAGGTGTTGGGTTGACCAAAAATTAGGGCTTGGTCAACCCCTCTTAGGATTGGTACTTGTCATGGTGATTTTTCAAGGGCTAGGATTCAAATGGGTTCAAAATGAATGGCTCGAATTACATTGGTTCAAGGTTCAAGGGTCATGGTTCAAGGAGGTTGATGTTGAATTACACACTCCCAAAAATTACAGAAAAATTCACATGAGGGAGAAATAGGTTTATTCACGTGTCATGTCCAACGGGGTGGACACCTAAATGCACTTTTGCACAAAAGTGCCCAACAATTGGAAAATTGCACAAAGTTAGGTTTTGGTTTAATTAATTAAAAATAAACACAATTGGTGTTCTAATATTAATAGAAGTACAAGGGACTAAAATTAAGTGGGACACAAGTGTCATGAATGAAGAAGACTCAAAAAAGAATATTACCCTAATTTGGGTTGCACAAAATGGGTCAAGATTGTGTCTCCAATTTCGATTGGAACGCACAACGATACAAAGTCGATTTTATTAGAATTAAATAATAAATGTTTGAGACGAATATTGTGCGACTAAAATGAAGCACAAGAGAGCATGATTATGAGTTACACAAAGGTCAAAATGAAAGGCGGGCACGTTTAGGACAAAGATGTAAAATTTGTTGGAAGGCAAAAGCTAGGGTAGCGCTCCAAATATCGAAGCAACGGTAAGGCGCAACAATTAAATAAAATTACGGCTATTAAATATAAATAAATGTCATGCAATTATTACAAATAAATACACACAATACTTATAATATATAAAAAGACAAAAATACCCCTATTTCAAAATGTGGTGGTGACAAGTCTACCCTCCTTAGAAAAATTTTGTCCTCGAAATTTAAGATCCTCAATAGTTGTATTTACTCATTATATTATTTTCCATAAAAAATTAAATTTATCAAACCTAATAATCATGAAGTAAATCCACAAAATTTTCAAAACATCATATTCCTGAAAATCCTCGAAATAAAAATCAAATTCCATTCTTATTACAATCTCCTTCAAAATTTTAAGTTAATAATTAAATACTCAAAAATTTAATATCCAATCCTCTAATTTAAATCCAATCAATGCACATTATAAAATTAAATCTTATCCCAAAATTTGAATTCCACACTAATCCATTTGTGTTCTTATTCCTTGATTTCTTTTTCCATACAAAACTCAATTAATGTAATAGTTATGAAATCTTCAAATACCTTATTCAAATATTAATTTATAAAAAATTATATCTTCTAGTCAATTAAATATACTGGTAATCTTCTTAACTCCTCAAAACTTAATGACAAATTCAATCGTATCATAATCTTCCTAAACTTATGATTTAACAAATCGTCAATTTTGCAACATTAAGTTCTCAACTCTTTATTTAAATTAATATTTATCCTCAAAATTTAAGGCACGTTGTCTCTCTTTGTCAAGTCATAACCTCTTCATTAATCTTTACTACGGTCAAACCCCCAACAATCAAGGTCTAAGAAAATCCTACCTACAGTCATACAATATGCAATCTAGAAAAATATATGTATAGTTTATGGTTTATTTTGTCATAGTATTTCAGTCTCTGCCAGGGTATACTACTAACTACATTCTAGCAAAAATTACTGATACAAGCTACGGTACTAAGAAATCAATCAATCAAACAGATAAAAATTGAACAGGAGAAAAGGAAAGAACAGAACCTGCTAACACATCACCTACAGTATCGATCTCCTCGACCGTCATCGCAAATGCTCTGCCCTGCTAGGGTAGCTCCCTCCGCGGGTGCTAAGCAATCTGCGGTTCCACAGGTAGCCTAACTGGATCTCTATAATTTGGAGCTGCGTGCTGAACTAGAGGACAATCCCTCATTCGGTGTCCTGCATCGCCACAGCGCAAACAATGTCATAGCCTCAATCTACAGCTCTCCTAAAGGTGACCTGGCTTCTTACAGAAATGACAAGTCTGCAGATCCTACTGAACGCGAACTGGTGCCTGGTGCTGCTGATGCTGCTGCTGGTACGGCCTCTGTTGTTGTTGTTGAAAGTATGGGCGCTTGGCCGATCCTGTGTTACCACCTGTCGCTCCAGAAGTGTAGCATCCTCTCTTGGGCTTGAGGTCCAAGTCATCTTCAGCAATCTGGGCATCCATCAGAATACCCTCATCGATGGCGCGAATCGACTCAATCAGCAAAACTCTACGACGTATTCGTCGACTGACATGCTTCCTTGGACTAAGTCATGGAACTGACTTTCCAATGCTCCCAAAGCTACGTCAGGAAAGAATTTCTCCTTGAAAAGCTCCTTGAAGGTCTCCCAAGTAAGTCCTTCATCAGTGATTCTTGGTTCCGTACGATACCAAGTCAGCGCGATATCAAACATCTGACTTCCAGCGGCCTCGATCTGAAGAATCTTCGGAATCTGCACCAAACGTAAGTTTCTTTCTATATCCTCTAGCCAGTGGTCTGCGTAAAGTATCCCCTCGGTGTCTTTGAACTCTCGAGGCATCATCCTCTTGAAATCAACTATCGTGTCTGGTCTCTACTATTGTTGCTGGCCAGGATACTGCTGGACAACTCTCTCAACTGCCTGTAGTGCCATCTGGTGAGCATTTTCCATGCATTCTCTCATTAGTTCAGTCTGCGCTTAGTGTGCCTCTGCCTACACTCTCTGAGCCTCAGCTTGAACTCGTTGAGCTTCTGCTATCACTCTCTGGACATCTACCATGCCCTGGATCAAGGTAAACATATGTGCCCCGTCAATGGGCATACCTGCGAGAAGCGGAGTCGGTGGAAGGTTCTCCGTCATAGCTGGGGCAACACTCGGAACAGGTAGGAGAGGAGGAACTCCAGATGTCTGTCCGTTAGGTGGAGAGGTAGCAGACCCCTCTGAACTTGATGCTCCCACTCTCACAGATCTTGTCTTCGGCGGCATCCTGAAGACAGACCAAAAAGAATAAATTTATGCAATAGATACGATATCATCAAGGGAGGATAGTAAAATTCTAATGAAGCAATATTCAGAAGGAATAAGGATAACAAGACAGATAGATTAGAAATATTCCTAGTTGTGATTGAGTATCCGCTCTCATCCTAGTATACTATATCCTAGATCCTATCGCAGGCACGCAGTAGTACAACTAAGTTGTCGTACTACCACGACATCGCACAACTTGCGAAGTCTGACCTGCATGGGCCACCACTAAAAACGTGTCACGACCCGCACCCGGTATAGGGACACGAGTGCGTGGGTACGTCTAGCCTACGTCGCAGCATCGGCAGTAGAACGCTGTCTAGGTCACAATAATACTAAACATAACTCACAACCTGTCAATGATATCAACTCCATAAGGAGGATAATAAAATAAACATCTCTCAACATCTCATAATGTATACTCAATCACAGAACTATAAGAATATATAAATGGCACGATAAAAATAAGAAGAATGACATAGTCAAACACAATGTCTCAAAATATAGATAAACCACAGTCTAGCTGTCCAACATAAAGTTTCCACCAGTCTCAACATAACTAAGAATAAGTCTAAACATAAACTAAAATAAACCTCAAATAAGACTCAGTGCATAAGATAAATATTGTCTAAATAGTTGCAGGTAGTGTCTTCTCTAAGATCTCTGGTGTGTAGTCTGCATCTATACCTCGTCCATAATGTGTCGGACACCAGTCCTCTAAGTTGCAGTCTGGAAAAAATATTTCTAGTCAGGATGGAGCAAAGTACGTCTCTAACAGCAGTTCTACATCAATGATATAAACTATGTAGCAGTAAATAGATGGAAATATACAAGATGTATATACATGTACAAGAGATATACAATAAAGAAAATACTGAAAATACTGTAAATAAATGCGGGAAGGAATAATATGTCAATAAACAAGAATACTATGACTAAGTGTGTGAGTACTAGCTTTAACATGTGATCGGCTTGGGAACTTGTACAGGAATAATGGCCTGGTTAGTCATATGTGCAGTGTATGACCAACACTAACATGTGAACAAGACTTGTACATGAAGGGTATGATCACATATCTACACTAAAATACTTTCCACCACCGACTGGTATAATAGATCCAACCATGGTACGCTATGGCACGGGATTCTCTAGGAAGGTAGCAAGTCTCCCCGAGAATTAGTGTCTGTACATGCACAAGATAATCAATGAAACAAGACTTGTACAAGATACACCATATACAAGGAATAACATCTCATGACGAGATCCGGTTATACCAATCCGTGTAACCATCGTGTCAAGAAATATGGATATTTATACTAGATACAATGAACATAGAGGATATCATAAATAAGAAACTATGAGAGAATATACTCGTCTGGGGTCCTTAGCTGGCAATACTAATGTCCTGCTCCTGAAGTCTCGCAGAATAATCCAATGGTCCTATAAACATATCATATAATACAATATTGTATCAAATATTATACTAGCACATACACAACATAATTGCGCTGAACTCAGCAGCTACACTAGGGTGACACCGGTCAACTAGGGTCAAGTATGCGTCTAATTGCACGGGTGTCGCGTCTGCAAATGCTGTACAAAACAGATAGTCAAATGATATGGGGCATTGCTAGTACGTTAGTGTACATATGGCAGTCAACTCAAAATACTAAGGGTTATATGGTCATGTGTAACTACGGAATATCCGCAGCTATACCTAGGGGTCAAGTGTACATATATAATATACATATATTATCTAGTACATAACATTAATACTTATAATATATATATACACCAATTAAATGCATATACCATATATATATGTATGTATATACACTGATTGAATTCACATACTATATATATATATATATATATATATATATATATATAAATATATATATATATAAATTAAATATATACATATTAAATTTTTACTAGGGAATACATAAACATATGTATATATATACTAATTTGAGAAATATACTATATATATATATATACCAATTATATATTATACATATACTAACACTAATACGTACATACATACTATCCACATACCAAAATACAATACGCGTATACTTATGTACACAACAATCATAAGAGAAATGCTCCTCACCTTGGCTTCAGCGTGCACGTGCACGAGATCGGCGATGACGACGCTAACGACGATGTTGATGACGACGATGACGACGACGTTGATTACGACGATGACGACGACGTTGATGACGACGATGATGACGACGATGATGATAACGTGATGATGACGACGATGATGATAACGTGATGATGATAATGGTAATAGTTATGGAGGTGGTGAACAGGGATAGCCGAAGTCCGGCAAGGGGAGAGGAGGTCGAGGGAAGAACGGAGAACGGGAAGAGCTGCTGGACGGTGGTGGTGGCTAGGAGCAGTGGCCGGAGTAGGGTTGAGGGAAGGAGGTCGAGATAATAATGGTGGGGTGGTGAGATCCGTGGTGGCGAGGAGGAGGCAGGGAAGAGGGAAGGAGAAGAAGGGCGAGGGGGTTCGTCGACGGGATGGCAGCGGGCTTCTCCGGCGCTGTGCAGTCGATGGTGACGAGTCCGGTCGAGAAAGGTCTGTACAATGGCTCGGGGACACCGGGGCTCGGGGTCGACTGGAGGAACGGGGGTGGCAGCGGGTCGTGCAGGCGCTCAGGTGCTCTGGCATGGTGCAGTAGTGGGTGATCTGCTCGGCTGAGGAAGGGGGTGATCGATGCTCTGGTGCAGTCGGGCTGAGGCGGCAACTCCTGTGGGGGAACGGAGGAGAGGTGGCACGGGATGTACAGCGGGGTCGGGCCGCTCGGTGCAGCGGTGGGATGGTCGGCGCGGGCGAGTTCGGGGAGAGGCGGGGGTCCAGGCTCCGTCGAGGACTGGCGAGGCGGCGGTCCGGTCGAACTCCGGTGGGTGGTGGTCGACAGGGAGGTGGGTAAGAAGAAGAAGATGAATAGGAAGAATAGGGTCGGCTGATGGTTTGGTTTTAGGAATAGAAATAAAAAGAAAAAGTAAAGGAGTATTTATATATGCACATGTAAAGGTGTTGGGTTGACCAAAAATTAGGGCTTGGTCAACCCCTCTTGGGATTGGGCCTTGTCATGGAGATTTTTCAAGGGCTAGATTCAAATGTGTTCAAAATGAATGACTCGAATTACATTGGTTCAAGGTTTGAGGGTTATGGTTCAAGAAGATTGATATTGAATTACACACTCCCAATAATTATGAAAAAATTCCTATGAGGGAGAAATGAGTTTATTCACATGTCGTGTCCAACGGGGTGGACACCTCAATACTCTTTTGCACAAAAGTGCCCAACAATTAAAAAATTGCACAAAGTTAGGTTTTGGTTTAATTAATTAAAAATAAACGTAATTGGTGTTCTAAAATTAATTAGAAGTTCAAGGGACTAAAATTAAGTGGGACACAAGTGTCATGAATGAAGAAGACTCAGAAAAGAATATTACCCTAATTTGGGTTGCACAAAATGGGTCGAGATTGTGTCTCCAATTTCGATTGGAACGCACAATGATACAAAGTCAAATTTATCAAAATTAAATAATAAATGTTTGCGACGAATATTGTGCAACTAAAATGAAGCACAAGAGAGCATGATTATGAGTTACACAAATGTCAGAATGAAAGGCGGGCATGTCTAGGACAAAGATGTAAAATTTTTTGGAAGGCAAAAGCTAGGGTAGCGCTCCAAATATCGAAGCAACGGTAAGGCACAATAATTAAATAAAATTACGACTATTAAATATAAATAAATGTCATGCAATTATTATAAATAAATACACGCAATACTTATAATATATAAAAACACAAAAATACCCCTATTTCAGAATGTGGTGGTGACACCTTGAAAGGCAAAAAGTTGGCCGACTTGGTCAACCTATCAACGATGACCCAAATTGCGTCTCTCTCCTGGAGATCGTGGAAGTCCGGACACAAAATCCATAGTAATATGCTCCCACTTTCACTCTGGAATAGGTAATGGCTGAAGTAAACCTCCTGGCCTTTGCCTCTCGGCTTTTACCTGCTGGCACACTAAGCATCTGGATACAAACTGTGCCACATCTCTCTTCATGCCATACCACCACACACTCTCTCGTATATCCTGATACATCTTGTTGGCACATAGATGCATGGAATACTGAGAGCGATGTGCTTCCTACAACACCTTCTCACGCAGCTCCCCACTATGCATACACAATCTAACTCCATGCCGCAAATATCCATCTTCGGCAATGGTGAAATCATCCTCCAATCCTGCTCTCACCTGAGCTCTGATGCTTCTCAGAGATACATCCTCATACTGGGCTGCCTTGATCCTGTTCATCAACTCTGAATGTATCTGCAATCCCCATATCTGTATCGCACAACCAGGAACTATCACCTCAATGCCCAAGCTCTCCAAGTCCTCCAACAAATATCGATCCTGCGTTGAGAACATAGCTATCGGATACCTGTTCAAAACATCGGCAACTATATTAGCTTTCCCAGGATGATACTGCAAAGATATATCAAAATCCTTCATCAGTTCCAACCACCGACGCTGTCTCATGTTCAACTCCTTCTGCGTAAAAACATACTTCAAGCTCTTGTGGTCTGTGAAGATCTCCACACACTCTTCGTACAAATAGTGTTTCCATAACTTCAGGGCGAATATGGTTGCTGCCAACTCCAAATCATGGGTAGGATAGTTCTTTTCATTAGGACATAATTGCCTGGATGCATAGGCAATCACTTTTCCATTAAGCTGAAGAACACAACCCAAACCTTTTCCCGATGCATCACTATAAATAGTAAAACCTCCAAACCCTGATAGCAACGTCAAAATAGGAGCATACGTTAACCTCTTCTTTAATTCCTCAAAAGCAACCTGGCAATCCTTCGTCGAAACAAACTCTACATCCTTCCTAGTGAGTCTGGTCATCGGCTCGGTAATCCTCAAAAAATCCTGCACAAACTTCCTGTAGTAGCCTACCAATCCTAAGAAACTCCTGATCTCTGCTATCGAACTCGAGGTCTTCCAAGATTCCACTGCTGTGATCTTCTTCGGATCCACTGAAATACCATCACCAGTCACAACATGCTCCAAGAACTCCACCTTGTCCAGGAAGAACTCACACTTGGACAGCTTCCCATATAGCTTCTCTTTCCTCAGCACATCCAACACAATCTGCAAATGCTCTTTATGCTCCTCCGATGTCTTCGAGTATATGAGTATGTCATCGATGAACACCACCACGAACTTGTCAAGGTACTGATGGAACACCTTGTTCATCAAGTTCATAAATACCGCCGGTACATTAGTCAACCCAAACAACATCACCATAAACTCATACTGACCATACCGAGTTTTAAAAGCAGTCTTCGATATATCCACCGTCTTCACCTTCACCTGGTGGTAACCTGATCTCAAATCTATCTTAGAAAACACCTTAGCACCACTCAACTGATCAAACAGATCATCAATCCAACGCAAAGGGTACTTATTCTTGATAGTGAGATTATTCAATGCCCTGTAATCAATGCACATACGCTCCAATCCATCATTCTTGGGTACAAATAATACCGGGGCTCCCCACGATGAAGAACTCGATCTGATAAACCCCTTATCCTGTAATTCGTCCACCTGCTTCTTCAGCTCAACCAGTTCGCTGTTATTTACTCTATAGACATATTACAAAATTGGTTCTGCACCTGACACCCAAGTCTATAGAGAATTCAATATCTCGATCTGGCGGCAATTCTGGCAATTCCTTAGGAAACACATCCAAGAATTCTGCTATCAACGGATGCGGCAACTCCCTGTTTTCCACCATAGCTCCAAAAATAATGCCTTCTCCCTTCTCTGCAGGTCCTCTAGCAAACTCAAACTCTGGCTCTCCTAGCGGACCAAATAAAACTCTACCTCCTCTACAATCTATACTAGCACAGTCCTACTCAACCAATCCATCCGGAGTACAATATCGTAGCTCAGAAGTGGCACTACAAGTAGACACGCACTCAACTTCCGGCCTCCTAGAGTAACTCTCTGATCCTTTCAAATATCATTAACCAGGATAATGCCTCCGCCGGTCATAATCTTGCAAGTCCTAAGCAAAGACTCAGCTACCAAACCATGTTTCAGAGCAAAAGAAATAGATTCAAAATTATGGGAAGCACCACTATCAAACAAAGCTAAAGCTGGAATGGAATCAAGAAGAATAGAACCTGCGATGACATCTCCGGTGGGCTCATCGTCCTCAACTGTCATAGAAAATGCTCGTCCCTGACGTGCACCTCCCTGCTGCTGATGCTGGACATAACGTTGCTGCTGTGTCGGAAGCGGTCCCTTCGGCTGTACTGTAGGTGGTCTCGCTTGTGCCCTCGGAGCTGAAGCTGCTCCCTGAACTGCACGACGAGGATTGGAAGGACACTCCCTCAGCTGATGCCCTTCAGTTCCATAATACAAACAAACTCCCAACCTCTTCCTACAAACTTCCCAGATGTGGCCGGGCTTCTTGCAGAAGTGGCAGAAAGATTGCTGTAACTGTCTTTGCTGCTGTGGTGCTTGGTAAAACTGTGCCCTAGCTGGAGTATGGTGCTGCTGTGGCTGCTGAAAAGGTCTGGACTGGAAATAAGGATGTTTGGAAGATACTGCACTATTTTTGGCCCCCTAAAAAGAATCACGGTCTCTCTCAGGCTTCAAACCCAACTCCCGCTCAACCTTGCGTGCCTCCGCAAGTATCTTCGAGTATGTCTCATAAAAAGACGGAATGGGGATCTTCACTTCCTAATTTAGACCCTCACGGAAACGAATAGCCCAAACCTTCGACTCTCTCACCAAATACTCTACAAATCGGCTCAGCCTGCCGAACTCTGCAGCGTACTCCTCCACAGATATGCTCTCCTGAATTAGGCTCTCAAACTGTCTCCCCAAGTCTAGCCTGTCTGCCCGAGCGAAGAACTTCTTCTTGAAGAGGTCATTGAATACCTCCCAAGACTGTCCCGCGTCAACAAGAATCGGCTCATTCCTGAACCAAGTGCGGGTGATGTCGAACAGTTGAAGTCCTACCGCCTCAACCTTCAGATCCTTAAAAAGATGGGACACCCTCATAAGACGCTCAATGTCCTTGAGCCAATCATCAGTATAGATGATGCCCTCCGTCCCCTTGAAGACCCTAGGCTCCAGCTTCTTGAAGTCCTGAATGTTGCCTGGCCGAAGCTGAGCAACCTGAGGAGCAACCTGCTGCTGGACCAGAACTCCTCTCTCTACTACGGCACGAGCAAGCTGATAATCACTTTTGATGCCCTGCTATAAAATGTTGGTCTGCCTCTGATGTGCCT
The DNA here is from genome assembly GCA_036927795.1 of Iris macrosiphon. NCBI lineage: Eukaryota > Viridiplantae > Streptophyta > Magnoliopsida > Asparagales > Iridaceae > Iris > Iris macrosiphon. The sequence continues at coordinate 108,427,203 of JAYESA010000004.1, forward strand.
CAAACTGAGCCCTCTATGCCTCGTGCATCTCACGAAATAGTATAAACATCTGTGTCGCCTCTGCTGGCACAGGAGGTGGAGGTGGAAGCCCCTCAGATACAGCTGGCACAGTCCTCTGAGTAGGTGGTGGACCTCCGAAAGTAGCTGACACTCCAATTACCGAAGAAGTGACTGGTGAAGGTCCTCGAGATGTTGTAGACCTCTCAGAAGTTGCTCTCCCCTGCTGTGATCTAGTCTTAGGCGGCATCCTAAGACAAAGCGAAAGAAAGAATCAATATGGCACATGATGTAAGACACTCAAGGAAAGGACAGTTTAAGAGATCAAGTATCAATATCAAAGGAGAATAGTTGAATGAATCAAAAGAATTTTCCTAGGTGTGATTGAGTATTCTCAGCCTATAGCCTATATCCTATATCCTGAAACAGGCTCATAGTAGTACAACTAAGTCGTCGCACTACCACGACATCGCACAACTTGCGAATCCTAACCTGTATGGGCCACCACTAAAAATGTGTCATAACCCGCACCCGATGTAGGCATGCAAGTCGGGAACAACGTCCAGCCTACTTCGAAGAATCGGCGTTAGAACGCCGTCTGGGTAATCTATCTAGCAATATAATGAACCACCAATAATATCAATATACTCAATCACAGATCTAAGATGGAAACGAGCACAAATAAGATAAAGAATAGAATAGTCACATACAACTCATGAGCCTAAAATAATACATCAATGAGTCTGAAAGAATACTAACAAAGTAAGTTGGACACAAATCCAGTTCAAAGAATACTAAGAAGCTTCAAGTCCTGGGTCATCTGTCTCAGTTGGGATAAGTCCCTTCTGAGCCAGGGTCTCTGACTCTAAACCCACAACATCCTGAGGTCCATAATGTGTAGGGTACCACTCCTCAGTGTCATCTGGAAAAATATATCCAGTCAGAAAAGGAGCAGAGTACATCTCTAACAGGAGTTCTAATCAATGATAAAAACTATGTAACAGTAAATAGATGTGAATATACAAGATGCACAATAGATACAAGAGATACACAATAAGGAAATACTAGAATAAATACAATAATGAACAATATGACAATGAATAAGAATACTAATATCTAAGTGTGCGAGTACTAGCTTAACATATGATCGGCTTGGGAACTTACACAAGAGTATAATGGCCTGATTAATCATACGTGCGGTGTATGATCAACACTCACAAGGAACAAGACATGCACAAGGAGGGTATGATCTAAGTCAAAAAGTTAAACTAGGTCAACTCTAAGTCAAACTATGGTCAACTATGGTCAATTATGTCAAACTATGTCAAACTACCTATTTCTAGGTTGTATGAGTCTATCTCAAGGATGTTGGTTCAAAAGAGTCTAGGTCATAAAAGCTATATCTTAGGATACTAGGATACCGTATCTCAGGATACGTAAAACAATAGGTAAAGCATCACATATACATATCAAACAAATATTAATTATATAAAATCCTAATTATAATATTAAATGGATACCTTGGTTTCGAACCAACTTGGTATCGCAACACTAAACCTCAATCTTGATACCCAAACCCAATACCTTGGGTATCCCCAAATACCTTGATACTTACCATGTTATCTCAAGGTAATATCCAATACCTTGTTTATACTAACTACCCATAAATAATATATATACTAACGACTAAACATTATAAATATAGTATACAAAACACAATTAGCAATTAGGAACATATACACATATATATTAATACCATATATATACCTATATATTTATTATAATTAAAATACCTAATATCTAAATAAACTGCAGATTTGTTACAAAAAGCCCCTGCCGACTGTCGCTGAAAGCTACTGATACCGCTGATACCACTACTGTTTCCGTGACAGTTTCCTGCTGTCGTCGCCAAAGCTGAACTGCTGTTGTCGCTGTTGCTGCTGCAGACGTCGCTACTGCTGCTGCTGTTGCTATTGCTATTGCTGCTGCAGCTGCTGTTGCTATTTCCGCTGCTGTTGTTGTTGTTGCTATTATGTTGTTGCTGTCGCTATAGCTGTCGCCAAAAGCCCCCTGTTCTCTCTTATATATATATATATATATATATATATATATATATATATATATATATATATATATATATATATAATACACAAATATAAATATATGTATATATACAACTAATAAATATATACACACACATACTCCTCCACATACATATATATGTACATAATAACCACATATAACATAACATACATATATATAGTAATATATATATAACAACACATATACGTATACGTATATATAATCATACAATAATATGTATACATATATCATATAAGTATATATATAACAACATATATATATATATATATCTACACATAACATATACATATATATATATATATATATATATATATATATATATATATATATATATATATATATATATATATATATATATATATATATATATATATATATATATAATAGATCTTACATGTGTAGAATAATAGCTACATAATTATATATATACATAGGTAAAATAGATACATAGATCTATGACACTCTAATACATACATATATATATATATATATATATATATATATATATATATATATATATATATATATATATATATATATATATATATATATATATTAAAAAGACTAAAAACAATGGAAAAAATAGATCTAGAAATAATTGCACAACACATGGAGTGCATCATACTCGTATCCCACTAGATCTAGGATACGCTTGTGACACGAGTCCACCACACATCCAAACGTACCCCAAAGGACATGAACAAGTCTAATATATTATTTATGAATAATACGAAGAGTCAAACACAAATCTACGTGTCCGTGTCAAAATATGACATACACAAAGTCCCGTATCGGAGGGAAAACCCCCAAATCAATACATATCACCAAATTATTGGGACACGACCTACACGTACCCAATTGTGGACACGATACTAGACCCAAACACACAAACACATACCAAATTAATCTATAGGACCAATTGACACACACAACAAATGTCAATATCGGAATTTCTCCAAAATTGACACAAAAAGTACCATAACTTTTACAATAGGCCTCCTATGAACTCAAAACCAAGTCCTATAGGTAGCCTATGCATATGGGTTGATTTCTCATGGTTAAATCTCAGATTTAGAACCTAAATTAAGGGGAAAACTGAATTGTACCTATTGGAAGATGGATTCCCAATGAAACCTTCAAATATGATAAAATTGGCCTTCAACTTATAGATCCTTGTTCCTCTTTGTAGATCCTTATTTTTTTCTTCTAGATCTTTGCTCCACTAGTCTCCAATGGTAATTTAGGAATAAATTGGAATGAAATTTGGTAGAAAAATGATGTGGAAATGAAGGAATTTTGTTGAGAGAAATTCTAGATCTAGATTTCAAATAAAAAGATGAGAGAGAAATTTTCCCCCTTTTTTAATATAGGCCGACCCCCCTTACCCCTTCCTCAAGTCACTATGTAATGTCCATTATACCCCTTGGGGCCTCTCATGAATAAATAATTAAGGAGAGAAGCTTTTAGTCTAATGGTTTAATTAAATTAATCATCCTCGTAATCAATGGGCTTTCTAATTGGGCTCAATTCTAACAATTAATACATATTGGTCCAAGAGTCTAAACTAAACTAATTAGGTCCACTAACACAAGTCCAAAATAAATAAATAACATCTAACAAAAATTAAATAATACAACAAATAATTATTTATCATGCACAATATTTAATTAATTATAAAATTACTAAAATACTATTTCCTAGAAAATATGGTAGTGACACCTTCGGATTATCTTTCGTCTTCCCCTTTACATCCATTACCATATTAATTATGTTTTCAAACACATTCTTCTCGATATACATGCCATCAAGGTTATGTTTGATCAGATTGGTGCTACAATATGGCAGATCCCAGAATATACTCCTCTTCGTCCAGTTATGAGTGAAACCAAATTCGTCACACTCGTACCCCTTAGCAGGCTCTTCGATAACACTTGGTTAATCTTTTACCTTTTCCCATATCATGTATCCGGGCCACCTTGGCGGTGGATTGACCTTCTCCACAATCCCAGTACGAAAAGCATTCATGTTCCTCCAGTACTGATGATCCTTCTTTAAAAAATATCGATGACAATCGAAGAAGCACGGTTTGCCTCCATGTTTCAAACGAAAAGCCTTAGTGTAGTCCATGCAATACGGACATGAGAGATGGCCATGAGTGCTCTATTCTGATAATATTCCATAGGCTGAAAAGTTGTTGATGGTCGTATTGGCACCTACTTCCCACAACTGATTCAACTCATCTATCAACGGCTATAAATATACATTGATGTTCCTATTCGGATTATTAGGACCCAGGATAATAACGGTTAGGAACATTATCGGAGTCTTCATGCACATCCAAGGCGGTATATTGTACGGAGTGACGATCACAGGCCAACATGAATACTGGGAGCCCGAAAGCCCGAATTGGGTAAAACTGTCGTAGGAGAGCCCCAATCTGACATTACGTGGATCCAAGGAAAAGTTTGGATACTCTCGATCAAAGTGCTTCTATGCTTCTCCTTCAAATGGATGATCCAATACTCTGATTTGTTCCCGCCTATGCTAACTTATATTTTTTGCCGTCTCCTTTACCATAAACAACCTCTACAATTGCGACGTCAAAGGCAAGTAATGCATCGAATCGGTAGGCTTTCTTGCTTCGACAGACCTTCCTCTACCAGTAGCCTTATAGCGATCGGCACCATAGAATCTGCATGTATCTTCATCCTTTTCATCTTTGGAGTATAACATGTACTCGTTGTGACATGCATCGATTTTCTCGTATCTCATCCAGAGCGATTCACTATTCTCTTAGATCGGTAGAAGTCTTTAGGCAACTTAGCACCCTCTGACAAGATCTCTATAATCAACTCCATTAGTTGGTTGTAACATTATTGTGACATGTTAAAATCGGACTTGATGCTTAACAGTCTTGTAACCACCTCCAACGGTGAATGATCCTAACAACCAGGATATAATGGAGTCCTTACAATCTCCAGTAACTCCATAAACTTTACAGCATCGACATTCGGTGCCTTCTCAGCTGTATCATGATTGTCCGGATCGAAACTAGGTCCGGCAGCATCAAAAACCATGTTCACGCACCCATCGTCGTAATCAACGTGGTCGTGGTCATCCATATACGGTTCCATATAAGGCTCTGGATCCAATGCTAAAGACACAAGTTCTCCATGTGAGGTCCACTGATAGAAATTTTGCATGAAATCCCTCGAGTACAAATCATATGTTATATCCACTTCTGAGTGATATTTCAAGTTACGATATCTCACACACGGACACTTAATTTTGGTGTCGTCCATGTACTGAGGGAACGCCTTCCCGAACTGCAGGAACTGTTGTACAGCCTTTATGAATTCATCTCGCAGACCTCACATGTCATCAGGATGGCGGTTGTACATCCATGAACGATAACACAGGTAGTAATTCATCTCTAGATACTTCTAAAAAGATGAATAAACATTGTTCAAGTATATATCATTCAAATGGAGGCAAAGATAAATTAGAGGCATTTATTTACTCCTCTCATAAAATTATCTGGAAATACATTTGCAAACTGTAATAGCCTGAAAAGGCTTGAAGAAGTAAATTTTTTTTCTAGAGATATGAACATGTGGACACTCACATACTCAATATACTCACTTGTATCTTGACCTAGCTAGATACCTAATAATAAATAGGTAAATAAACCTAGAAGCCATGATACCTTTGGCTATAACTTACACTCTGGTGCAGAAAGCCATGAGATTGAAATATGAAGGAGAAGAGAAGACTTATGTCTCATTGCTTCTCGTACCAAAGACTGATACACTATAGTGCAACACTCGACACTGATAACTAAAAGATAACATATACTAACTTACATCATGTATATATCCCTAGAACACGTATATTTATGCAATATCTAATAATTAAACACTCATACTGCCCCTAACTTGCAATTGATATTACACTCTAAGATACCATACCTTGATACACATCCTACCCTCTGAAAGATAACAATATACTTACATTCGTGGTCATGCAACATAAGTCCAAATCTAAGTACAAAAATTAATATTTTTTTTCACTATACTAACATCTAAACCAAGTAAAAATTAAAAAAAGTATATTTAAAATAATAATTAAATACTAATTACTTGTTCATTAATTAATACTAGAAAATTTTATTTTCAGTATTATAGTAAACCCCGACAAATAGGGCAAATCCATGAACCAATTTAGGGCAATTGTCTATGTGTATGTTGAGTGTCGTGTCTATGTGTGTCGTACCTCTACACCCACCATGCATAGTATCGTGTCTATGTGTGTCATGTCGTGTCCGTGCCTGTGTGTGAGAGAGAGAGATATAGGCTTAGGGTTTACCTAGAGGTGGCCGAAGCTATGGAGAGGATGTCGGAGGGGAGGAGTTGTGCCGAGGGGGGGCGCTCGGGGGGAGGGGAGATATGCCGGAAGGAGGAATCGTGCGAGGGGAGGGAGCCCGAAGGGGCGCTCGGGGGGAGGGAAGATGCGTCGGAGGGGGGCAGCCGCGCGAGGGGGGTGGTCGGTTCAAAATTTTGGGTAATCGATCAAATGGAGGGAATGAGAAGGCCAAATCCTCTATTAAATAAATTAGCGACGTCCAAAATATAGGTTGTAGAAGCATGGAAAATATGCATCCATGCAACCCTGAGACCTAAAACAAAAAATTCGAAGAGATTAGGCTGCAGAGTCTCCCTACGACTCAAAAAGAGACATCCATGCGTCCCCAATCAGCCAAAGTAGCTTGGCCACATAAGGACCTAACATGGCATCTCATCAGCATGTCACTACCCGCACCCGGTGTAGGGATGCAAGTCGTGAACAACGCTCAGCCTACGCCGCAGCATCGGTGGTATAACGTTGTTTGGGTAATCTATCTAATCAATATAACATGCCACCAACAAATATAAATATACTCAATCACAGATATAAGATGGAAAATAGCACGAATATGATAAAAGAATGGAATAGTCACAATACAACTCATGAGACAAAAATAATATCAAATGAGTCCGAGAAATACTAAAAGTAAGCTGGAGACAAATCCAGTACAAAAAGAATAACTAAGGTGCTACAAGTCCCGGGCCGTCTATCTCAGTCGGGATGCGACCCTCTTGAGCCAAGGTCTCTGGCTCTTAGCCCAAAACATTATGAGGTTCGTAATGAGTGGGGTACCACTCCTTAGTGTCATATGGAAAAAATATATCCAGTCAGGAAAGGAGCATAGTACATATCTAACAACAGTTCTAATTAATAATATAAACTATGTAATAATAAATAGATGTAGATATACAAGATGCAATAATATATATGAGATATACAGTAAAAAAATACTGGAAATAAATACAAGAATGAACGATATAGCAATGAACAAGAATACTAATGACTAAGTGAGTGAGTACTAGCTTTAACATATGATCGGCTTGGAAACTTGCACTAGGAACTTGTACAAGGAGAAGGGCCTGGTTAGTCATGCGTGAGGTGTATGACCAACACTCACAAGGAACAAGACATGCACAAGGAGGGTATGATCACATATCTATATTAAATACTCCCCAACCCGACTGGTATTGTGGATCCAACCATGGTACGTCATGACACGGGATTCACTGGGTAGGTAGCTAATCTCCCCAAGAATTAATATTTGTACATGTACAAGAAGAATAAGAAAATAAGGCTTGCACAAGATACACCATAAATACCAAGAAATAATATTTTATGACGAGATCCGGATATACCAATCCGTGTAACTATCGTATTAAGAAATCAAGGATAACTATACTAGATACAAGGAACATAGAGGATATCATAAATGAGAAACTATCAGAGAATGTACTCGTCTGAAATTCGGTGAACATTATCACAGATGTCCGGTACGGTGCCTCGAAGACCTAGATATGGAATAATATATCAATATAATATTTCAGAATAAAATAAGTTAAACTAGTCAACTTCTAAGTCAAAAACCATTTCTAAGTCAAAATAGTCAAACTAGGTCAACCTTAAGTTAAACTAGTCAAACTAGCTATTTCTAGGTTGCATGAGTCTATCTCTAGAATATTGGGTCCATACACTATGTAACTAGGCCACACTAGCTAAAATAGGATACTAAAAAACCAATAGGATACCGTATTGCAAGATACGCAACTCAATAGATATGAAAATATCATAATATGTATATACAATCATCAATATACAACAATCTTAACTAATATAATGCTAAGTGGATACCTTGGCTTTGAACCAACACAGTATCGCACCACTAAACCCCCATCTTGATACTCAAATCCAAATACCTTGATTATCCCTCCATACTTTGACATTTACCTTGGTATCTGAAGGTAATGTCGATTCTAGCATATAGCTAACTACCCAAGCTCTAAATATAACTATCAATTATTATGTATTATCTAATACAACTACTATACTATACTAACTACCAATACCTACTGATACATATATACATATATGCACACATATGAATACATGACTACTAGAGATACAAGAGATATATATGTATAGATCTAACTTACTAGTTAACAACAAGTATCTATAAATAGATAACTAATCATTAATAAACTAGCTAACTATCAATAACTAACTACTAACTAGCTGCTCCCCCCTAGCTGATGGAGCTCCCAAAGCTACTACTGCTGGTGATGTAGTGTTCGGGCACTGCATGAAACTGCAATTGCTGTTGGCTCTTGCTGCGATGCTCGCTGTTGCTGAATGCCACTACTGCATTGTGTGCAGAGCTGAAATTGTTGTTGCTCCCTGTTGGTGTAGCTGCTGCAGTAATGCAAAATCTTGCACTGCACTGCCTGCATAAGCTAGCTGCATGTTGCTGCATCTATTACTGTGCACAGCTGTTGCTGCAGCTTGCAAATGCTATATTGCTGCCTGCAAAGTGCAGTGAGCTGCTGCTGCAAACTGCTGCGTTGTTTGCTGCGTGCTTGAAGGGCCTTGCTGTATTGTTGTGCTACCTCTACTATGCTGCACTGATTCACTGCAGGTACACTGCAGAACCCAACTCCCCCCTCTCAACACACTACACACACACACACACACACACACACACACACACATGCGCACGCACGCACACACAATCAAGCATACAACTAGATATGTATATATATATATATATACATATATATATAACTCTCCACTCCCACACAACTATACATGCATATAAACACCTCTATGTATATATATACATATGAACATAGCACATCTCCATATACACTATCTTTATGTATATAAACATATAACCATCAATATATATATATATATATATATATATATATACATTCATATAAACATCAATAACATACATAGCTATGTATATAGTATATATCTATAACTCACATATATATATCATTAAACAACACAAAGATACATACAACTCAATATATATATTTATATACATATATATTATGATAATTAATATACTAATAGCTATGAACAATACAAATTGAACCTAGGAATGCAATCAAACAAACACGTGGAGTACATCGCACTCGTATATATCGCACTCGTATCACACTAGATCTATGATACGCTTGCGATATGAGTCCACTATACAACCAAACGTACCCCGAAGGACACGAGAAATTCTAAAATAGTATATATGAATAATATGTAGAGTCAATTATATATCTACGTATCCGTGTCAAATATGACATGCACAAAGTCCCGTGTCGGAGGAAAACCTCCCAAATCAACCCGTATCCCCAAATTGTTAGGATACAACCTACACATATCTAATTATAGAAACAATACTAGCCACAAACAATCAAACACATATTAATTTGTTCTAATTGACCAATTGACAAACACAACATGGATCAATTTTGGAATTCTCCAAAAATTGACACAAAATATACCATAACTTTCTTCATAGGCCTCTTATGAACCTAATTCTAATTCCTATGGATAGTCTCATCATATGGGATGGTTCCTAATGATTAAAATATAGATTTATAACCTAATTAAAGGAAAAAAGAATTGAATTATACCTATTAGGAGATTAATTCCAAATGCAACCTTCAAATTAGGTAAAATTAGCCTTCAACTTGTAGATCCTTGCTCCTCTTTTAGATCCTTGCTTTCTCCTTGTAGATCCTTACTCTACTAGACTCCAATAGTGATTTGGAAAGGAAATTGGGTATGAATTGATGTGGAAATGAAAAAATTTGGTTGAGAAAAATTATAGATCTAGATTTGTAATAAAAAAGAGGAGAGAGAAATTTTTTCCCTCTTTTTATATAGCCGGCCCCCTTAGCCCCTCCCTCAAGCTACTATGCAATGACCAATATACCCCTTGGGGCCTCTCATGAAGAAATAATTAAGGAGGGAAGGTTCTAGTTTAATGCGTTTTATTAAATTAATCCTCCTCCTAATGAATGGACTTCATAATTGGGCTCAATTCTAACTAATTATAAATGTTGGTCCATGGATCTAATCTAAACTAGTTAGGTCCAGTAACACAAGTCCAAAACAATAAACTAACATCTAACAATAATTAAATAAAATAATAAATAATTATTCTATATGCACAATATTTAATAAATTATGAAATGACCAAAATACCCTTTTCTAGAAAATATGGTAGTGACAAGTCTACCCCCTTAAATTAATTTTGTCCTCGAAATTCAAAGACGAAAACTACCCCCAGAAAATAAACAGAACAGAACATAAAAGAACAGAATAAAACATAACTAGGATAGAACATACCTCAAGGCACAAAAAATATGGGTAACGCTCTCGCATTTCATCCTCTCTCTCCCTGGTAGACTCCCTCGGAGAGTGATGCCTCCATGCGACGCGTAGCAAAGGAATAGTCTTGTTCCTCAGCACATTCTCTTTCCGATCTAGAATCTCAACTGTCTGCTCTAGATAGCTGAGAGTAGGGCCTACCTCTATCTCTGAAAGATCCAACACGTGACTAGGATCCGCCATGTACCGTCTCAACTGCGATACGTGAAATACATTGTGCACTCCTTTAAATTCAGGTGGCAAGTCTAGTCTATAAACAACTGCACCGACCCTCTCTAGAATAGTGAAAGGTCCGATAAATCGCGGACTAAGCTTACTGTCTTCACCGAAGCGAATCGTGCCTCGTATCGGAGAAATCCTCAGAAACACAAAACCACCAACCTAGAACAAAATATAAACTTAAGAACTTAATCTATAACAAACAACCAATATCAAGCACAAAACAAAAATCTAAAACTATACCTCAAACTCCAAAGGTCTCCGGTGGCTATCGGCCCAATGTCGCTGTCTGTCCTGTGCCACTCGAAGTCTGCCTCTGATCAGCTTAACCTTCTCCGCTGCATCCACAACCATCTCTGGCCCTAGCAAAACTTTCTCTTCAATATTGTCCCATGATAAGGGAGTACGACATCTCCGACCGTATAGAGCCTCAAATGGTGACATCTCTATACTAGTCTGGTAGCTCTTATTATAAGCAAACTCTACCAAATAGAGATAGTCCTCCCATGATCTCTCAAAATCTAGTATACAAGTATGCAGCATATCCACAAGAGTCTGAATAGTCCTCTCTGGTTGCCCATTTGTCTGGGGGTGATATGTAGTACTGAATTTGAGCTGGGTGCCCAAACTCGCCTGCAGACTCCTCTAGAAATGAGAAGCAAAACGACTATCCCGATCCGAGACTATGCTGACTGGAACTCCATGTATCCTGATGATCTGCCTTACATACATCTTTGCTAGCTTCTCCGATGACAAATCCACCTTAAAAGGCAAAAAGTGGGTCGAGTTGGCCAACCTGTCAACGATGACCCAAATTGCGTCTTTCCCTCCTGGAGATTGTGGAAGTCCGGACACAAAATCTATAGTAATATGCTCCCACTTCCACTTTGGAATGGGTAATGGCTGAAGTAAACCTTCTGACCTCTGCCTTTCGGCTTTCACCTGCTGGCACACTAAGCATCTGGATACAAATTATACAACTTTCCTCTTCATGCCATACCACCACACACTCTATCGCATATCCCGATACATCTTGTTGGCACCTGGATGTATGGAATACTGAGAGCGATACGCTTCCTGCAATACCTCCTTATGCAGCTCCCCACTAGGCACACACAATCTAACACCATGCCGCAAAAATCTATCCTCAGTTATGGTAAAATTATCCTCCAATCCTGCTCTCACCTGAGCTCTGATGCTCCTCAGAGATACATCCTCATACTGGGCTACCTTGATCCTGTCCATCAACTTTGAGTGTATCTGCAACCCCCACATCTGCATAGCAAAACCAGGAATAATCACCTCAATGCCCAAGCTCTCCAAGTCCTCCAATAAATACCGATCCTGCATCAACAACATAGCTACCGGATACCTACTCAAGACATCGGCAGCTGTATTAGCTTTTCCAGGATGATATGCAAAGATATGTCAAAATCCTTCATCAGTTCCAACCACTAACCCTGCCTCATGTTCAACTCCTTCTGCGTGAAAATGTACTTCAAGCTCTTGTGGTCTGTGAAGATCTCCACACACTCTCTGTGCAAATAGTATTTCTATAACTTCAGGGAAAAGTTGACTGCTGCCAACTTTAAATCGTGGGTAGGATAGTTTTTCTCATGAGAACGCAATTGCCTGGATGCATAAGAAATTACTTTCCTATTCTGCTGAAGAACACAACCCAAACCTTTCCCCTATGCATCACTATAAATAGTGAAACCTCCAGACCCTGATGGCAATATCAAAATAGGAGCAGACGTCAATCTCTTCTTCAATTCCTCAAAACCAACCTGGCACTATTCTGTCCAAACAAACTCTATATCCTTCCTGGTGAGTCTGGTCATCGGCTCGGTAATCCTCGAAAAGTCTTGTGCAAACTTCCTGTAGTAGCCTGCCAAACCCAATAAACTTTTGATCTCTGCCACTGAACTCGGGGACTTCCAAAACTCCACTGCTGTAATCTTCTTCGGATCCAATAAAATTCCATCACCAGTCAAAATATGTCCCAAGAACTCTACCTTGTCCAGGAAGAACTCACCCTTGGACAGCTTCCCATACAGTTTCTCCTTCCTCATCACATCTAACACAATCCGCAAATACTCCTCGTGCTCCTCCGGTGTCTTCGAGTATATGAGTATGTCATCGATGAACACCACCACGAACTTGTCAAGGTACTGATGGAACACCTTGTTCATCAAATTTATAAATACCGTTGGGGCATTGGTCAACCCAAACGGCATTACCATGAACTCATACTGACCATACCGAGTCCTAAGAGCAGTCTTCGGTATGTCCTCCGGCTTCACTTTCACCTGGTGGAAGCCTGATCTCAAGTCTATCTTAGAAAATACCTTGGCACCACTCAACTGATCAAAGGGTATTTATTCTTGATAGTGAGATTATTCAATGCCCTGTAATCAATGCACATGCTCACCGATCCATCCTTCTTCGGTACAAATAATATCGGGGCTCCCCACAGTGAAGAACTTGATCTGACAAACCCCTTATCCTGTAATTCATCCACCTGCTTCTTCAGCTCGACCAACTCGCTATTGCTTACTCTATAGATATGCTATAAAATTGTTACTGCACTTGGCACCAAGTCTATAGAGAATTTAACACCTCGATCTGGCGGCAATCCTGACAATTCCTCTGGAAACACATCTAAGAACTCTACTATCAACGGATGCGGTAACTCCTTGTCTTCTACCATAGCTCCACAGATAATACCTTTTCCCTTCTCTTCAGCTCCTCTAGCAAACTCAAACTCTGGCTCTCCTGGCGAACTAAATAAAACCCTACCTTCTCTGCAATCTATACTAGCATGGTGCCTACTCAACTAATCCATTATGAGTACAATATAATAGCTCGAAAGTGGCATTATAAGTAGACACGCACTCAGCTTCCGACCTCCCAGGGTAACTCTATGATCCTTGCAAATATCATTAACCAGGATAATGCCTCCCCTGATCATGATCTTACAAGTCCTAAGCAAAGACGCAGCTACCAAACCATGCTTCAGAGCAAAAGAAACAGATACAAAACTATGGGAAGCACTACTATAAAATAAAGCTAAAGCTGGAATAGAATCAAGAAGAATAGAACCTGTGATGACATCTCCGGTGGGATCGACCTCCTCAACTGTCATAGCAAACGTTTGTCCCTGACATGCACCTCCATGATGCTAGTGCTGGGTATAACGCTGCTGCTGGGTCGAAAGTAGCGGTCCCCTCGGCTGTACTGCAGGTGGTCTCACATGTGTTCTCGGAGCTGGAGCTGCTCCCTGAACTGCACAACGAGGTTTGGAAGGACACTCTCTCAGCTGATGTCCCTCAGTACCACAATATAAACATACTCCCAAACTCTTCCTGCAAACTTTCCAGATGTGGCTGGGCTTCTTACGGAAATGGCAGGAAACTTGTTGTAACTGTCTCTGCTGCGGTGCTTGGTGAAACGGTGCCCTAGTTGGAGTCTGGTGCTGTTGCGGCTGCTGAAAAGGCCTGGACTGGAAATAAGAATGCTTGGCAGTCACTGTGCTTCTGTTTGCCCCCAAAAAAGAATCGTGATCTCTCTTGGGCTTTAAACCCAACTCCCGCTCAATCTTGCGTGCCTCCATAAGAAACTCCGAGTAGGTCTCATAAAAAGACGGAATAAGGATCTTCACTTCCCAGTTTAGACCCTCATGAAAACGAATAGCTTAAACCTTCGGCTCTCTCACCAAATACTCCATAAATCAGCTCAGCTTATCAAACTCTTCAGTGTATTCCTCCACAAATATGCTCCCTTGAATAAGTCTTTCAAACTGCCTCCCGAAGTCTAACCTGTCTGCCCGAGCAAAGAACTTCTTCTTGAAGAGCTCCTTGAACACCTTCCAAGACTGTCCTACATCAGCAAGAAGAGGCTCATTCCTGAACCAAGTGCGGGCGACGTCGAACAGCTAAAGTCCTACCGCCTCAACCTTCAGATCCTTAGAAATATGGGACACCCTCATGAGATGCTCAATTTTCTTGAGCCAATCATCAGCGTAGACGATGTCCTCTGTCCCCTTGAAGACCCTAGGCTCCAGCTTCTTAAAGTCCTGAATGTTGCCTGGCCGAAGCTGAGCAACCTGAGGAGAAACCTGTTGTTGGACCGAAACTCCGCTCTCTACTACGACACGAGCAAGCTGATGAGCACTCTCGATGCCCAGCCATAATATATCGGTCTATCTCTGGTGTGCCTCAGACTGAGCCCTCTGTGCCTCCAATATCTCACAAAATAGTGTGAACATCTGTGTCGCATCTGGCGCCACGGAAGGTAGAGATGGAAGTCCCTCAGATACAGCCGTAACAGTCCTCTGAGTAGAAGGTGGACCCCCGAACGCAGCTGATATGCCAATCACTGGAGAAGTAACTGGTGTAGGCCTTCGAGAAGTCGCAGATCTCTCAAAAGCTGCTACCCTCTGCTGTGATCTAGTCTTAGGCGGCATCCTGAGGCAAAACGAAAGGAAAGAATCAATATGGCACATGATACAATACATTCAAGGAATGACAGTTAAAGATCAAATATCAATATCAAGGAAGAACAGTTGAATAAATCAATATAGTTTTTCCTAGATGTGATTGAGTATTCTTAGCCTATAGCCTATATCCTATATCCTGAAACATGATCGTAATAGCACTCAAATAAGAGCACAACTACAAATCGCACTAATTGTGACCTCGAAGACCTGCATGGGCCACCACTAAAAAATGTTTTACGACCCACACCCGGTGTAGGGATACAAGTTGGGAACAACACCCAGTTTACGCCGCAGCATCAGTGGTAGAACATTGTTTGGGTAATCTATCTAATCAATATAATATGCCACCAACAAATATAAATATACTCAATCACAGATCTAAGATAGAAAATAGCACGAATATGATAAAAGAATAGAATAGTCACAATACAACTCATGAGACAAAAATAATATCAAATGAGTCCGAGAAATACTAAAAGTAAGATGGAGACAAATCCAGTACAAAAAGAATAACTAAGGTGCTACAAGTTCCGGGTCGTCTGTCTCAGTCGGGATGAGACCCTCCTGAGCCAAGGTCTCTGGCTCTAAGCCCACAACATCCTAGGGGGTAGCTCCCTTCGCCAGGTTGATATAGCCTCCTACGCTGGGGTAGTATTCCTTCCGAGTCCGAGGAGGAGATGGGTCTACCAGCTTTTCTTGATGACTACTCTCGCCAGGGGTCTGAGATGGAAAGTGTGACGTCCACTGCCCTGTCCATCTCTCCCCATATAAGGACAATATACATGGTCAGGGACGACCATGAAGGCACCAACGACCGCCAGCACCACAAGATCCTCGAGGCCATGATGCAGACGATGGGTGCATCAATGCAAGTCTTAACCCAGACCATGCTAAAATTAAAGCAAATATGGCTTCTCAACTAGCAAGGACCCCTGGACAAGCAAACTTGGACCCCGGGACCAACGGGAATTCAATACAAATACCCCACCAATGGGCAGTAATCCTCACCTGCCTGGCTCGTTTGCACCTTCTGCAGGAGATGAGGCCAAGAAAGCAATGAAGGAGGTCCAGGAACTCTGGGCTCGCATAGACTCATGGAAAATTGGGACTCACTCCGCGATCTCAGGGTGCGGCAACCATACATGATGGAATGGTGGGATGTACCATATCCGCCCAAGTACAAGCCCTTCAACATAAATATATTTGACGGCAAGTCCTTCCCTCGTCGGTTCATGAGTTACTTCGAGATTACAATGGGGCACCTACCCCGCAGCGATGCTATCCTTACCAGACTCTTCGTTGGGGCATTAGCGGGGGTAGCTTTTGACTGGTTCTGCAGTCTCGAAGATAATTGCATATCATCATTCGATAACCTCAAGCGTCTGTTCCTCAACATATTCTATGAGGCGGGAAATAATATGATGATGTCCTATCTGATGGATGTCGTCCAGGGAGAAAGGGAACTGACGCAAATTACATCGAGCGATTCGAAAAAATAGCGATAAGGTTGCCCCTGGCAATCATGAGGCCACACTAATAAAGATGTGCCAAAAAAATATGCGTCCGACAGTCAGCCTCTGGATGCACGATAGCCAGTTTAATGATTAGACGACATTCATTATAAGCATTGTCAACATTGAAAAGAAGCTCAAAGACACCCAGCACTTGGGAATCCGTATCCCTATTACTGAGGAAAAGGGAAAGCGCCCCAACAATAGCAACAACAGCAATAGCGGTAGAAGCAACCGCGATGCGAAAGGGAAGCAAGCCATGTTCGCTAATGTGACCAAGAAACCTGAGCAAAAGCAGTCAAAGGCTCCAAAATCAAAGGAGATCTATTCTTTCAAAGACGGTGATGTCAAGCAAATCTTTGACATGCTGATGCAGGGATATAAAATTTGCTCCCCGATGTCAAAAGTTAGCCTGAAGCGGAGGAGATGAATAACCCAAAGTACTGTCACTTCCACTGGTACGTTCACCCCCCAACGCAGGAGTGCTATACCTTGAAGTAGTACATCCAACAGCTGATCGATACCAAGGCTTTCTTCCTGGATTTTGACGATGTAACGGTTGTCGCTAACATGGTGAACCTCCAGTTTGACAACTTCCCACCGACGGAAGCTCAGGACGGAGTCATACGGATCCCAAGGGCAACAATGGAGATAGTCAATCTTCCCCCAGCTCGCGACCAAACAGCCGGGTTGACACCTCTTACTACCCCTTGGGGCGAGATCATGTGGGTCCACCGGGATCTGGTCCAAGACTTGACGTAGCAAGCAGCTCCTTCTGTCGTCAAGCCTAAAATACGAAAAACTAAGCCCTACCACATGGTTTCTCCCACCGCTGAGGAGGACTGGGCAGGGGCAACCAGATTGGACCTTACTTACCAGCGAGATTATGAAGCTCCCGACGTCAATGCACCTCCAACTACTGCACCTATCATATCTGATCCGAGTCCATCTCAACCCCCACCAGAGGACAAGTCCAAACAAAAAGAGGGATGCTTCGATAAGTCATTGCGTAAGGAAATGACTCAGGGATTGGAAAAGCCCTACAACTTTGACGTCTTGGCTCAACTCGCTAATATCCCGGCAAAGTTGTCATTATTTGAGCTTATGTGGCTTTCCATAGACACTCGAGCCGCCCTGAATGAGACATTACAAAATACTGACACCTATCTGGCGCAGGTCAAGCCGTCAGCTAAAGATCCGACGACATGCTCCCACTGTAATAACGTTACGAATGCAGTACCCAATATTACGTTCTCGCAACAAGACATGTTGCTTAAGAATTACAAGCATGATCGTCCCTTGTACTACACAGAGTATATTGGTTCTATAAAGGTGGACCAGATGCACATTGACCATGGTTCATCAATCAGCATCATTCCGAGAAGTCTGCTGCAAACCTTGGGCATCCCGATGTACCGCCAGGCAGCTACCAATACTGCCATTAGTGGCTTTAATACAGGAAGAAGCTACCCTCTGGAAAAGATTCACCTGAAGTACCAGATAGACAACCTGAAAACATAGGTCACTTGCTACATCATTGACGTAGATGTATCCTAAAACGTCTTGCTCGGATGCCCCAGGATACACCAATATATGATCGTGTCATCAATCCTGCATCAATGCTTAAACTACGTCGACGAACATGGCATTATCAGAACAGAATTTGCTGACATCGATCCATTTAAGGGAGTCGATTCATACTACTCCGACGCCATCCTCTACAAGCAAACCCACCAAGACAAAGGTGGTAATGAGGCCGATGATTAGGCCGAGGTTAAAAAAACACTGGAGAAGCCTATGAGAACCTGTCTCAAGGCTTGCACTCCCAACGCAGCCACTCCCCTCATTGTCAAGTTGAACAGGAAGGCACCAAAATCTCTGACACCTTCCACAATATCCAAACCTCTAGTCATTCACCTTCATAGGCCATATCGACTGCAGAAGAAGGATTCCACACCATCTGCTTCTTTTGAACCTCTGGTCGTTCGCCTTCATAAGCCAAATCGACCACAGAAGAAGGATCCCGCACCATATGCTCATTCAGAACCTATGGCCGTTCATCTTCTCAGACCGCCAAAAGAAGACCCGGCCACGGTTGCAGCCTCCGAGCCTTTAGTGGTAAAACTGCACAGGAAGCAACCAATGCCTATAACCGTGCTGGGGGTAGCCCATGTTGATGATAAACTGGAAGAATATATGGCCGCTCAGGCCAACTTCCCTTCCCTCAATGATATGGTTCCTCCGCAAGAGATACCTTATTTTATCAATAAAGGATTATATTTGAATTATTCTGAGCGTACACATATTAACACATTGCACTCTATGGAGCACAGTCTAGGCTTGCACCTGCAAACACATGTGACTATCACCTACGCAGTAAGCCAGATCCTCCTTAGTCAAGTTTCCTACTTCACGGTTCCAGCAAGGAGGAGGGGACACAAACCTATCATTTTTGGCAGGGTTGAATACCATCGGTCCTTCACCCCGGAGGAACAAGAGACAGAACCTGACACCGACAAAATACAACTCTACCGGTTCATCGGTCAAGCTAAATATATCATCCAGAATATGGGTTATGACCTTAAAAATAATCGAGGTTTAAACTTCGGCAAGGGCCGACGGCTGCCCCTGCGCTACCTGCTCCGGCAAGCAAGTCCGAGGATTACTACCATAAAACCAAGCATGGTTTAGGGTACATAATGCCTCCCATAACCCTCGAAAGGTTTAGATGAAGAAGATGAGGTTCACTCCCATACTTCATAATCTTTCGCTTGGGACTCTGACGTCAGTATCGGGGAGATGCTCCAGCAAACATTGCCTGCCAACATGGTGTCAGCTGACCTTGAGGAAGACGACGAAGATCTACAGGAACTCCTCGAAGTAGAATCGTGGGCCCAACACCTAGACGTACAATGGGAGATGCGGTTCGAACAATGAGAAACTCCTATCGAGGACAAAGTCGTACAAGTCAATCTGGGCGACGAATCCTCCCCCAAACCTATCTTCGTCAACAAAAGCTTGCCCGACAAAGATCGAGAATCCTTACTGCAAGTCGTTAGGGAATACATCGATGTATTTTCCTTGAGTTATGAAGATATTCCAGGGCTGGATCCTCAAATCGCGGTCCACAATCTCAATATTTTGTCGAACGCCAAACTGGTCAAACAACAACAATGACAGTTCAGGTCGAACATAATAAATTTCATCGAAGCTGAAGTCAATAAACTAATAGCTAGTGGCTTCATCCGAAAGGAACAACATCCCCACTTGGTAGCCAACATAGTGCCTGTCATCTAGAAGAATAGAAAAATTTGAATCTGCATCAACTTCAGTGATCTAAATATGGCATATCCTAAGGACAAATTCTTCCTCCCGATCATCGACATAATGATCGACAATACCTGTGGCTTTGAGCACCTGTCCTTCATGGACGGCCTCTTAGGCTACAACCAAATCAAGATATTTTTCGATGACGAGAAGCATACATCATTCCGGATACCAATAGGCGTATACTGCTACACGGTCATGTCTTTCGGTCTAAAAAACTTGGGTGCTACATACCAGCGAGCCATGAGCACCATTTTCTGTGAACATCTGTGCAAAACGGTAGAATTTTACGTTGATGACATCGTCGTCAAGTGTATCTCTAAAAATGATCACCTACAAGACTTGAGGACAGTGTTTGACTTAATGCGTGCACACCTCCTCAAGATGAACCCTACCAAGTCCTTCCTGGGAGTCTCCAGCGCCAAATTCCTGGATTTAATCATCACTTCCCGGGGTATTCACGTAGACCCCGACAAGACCAAGGCCATCTTGGAGATGAGCCTGCCAAAGAACCTCCGAGAACTCTGTGGCCTTCAAGGGAGGCTGGCATACATCAGGAGGTTCATATCAAACCTCTCTGAACATTGTCGACCGTTCATCCAGCTCATGAAGAAATGTGTCTCCTTTGTCTGGGATAAAAAATACTAACGCGCGTTTGACGACATCAAGGAATACCTATCAAACCCTCATGTGCTGGTGGCCACGGTCATGAAAAAGCCCTTCATGCTCTATGTACGTGCGATAGAGCACTCTCTCGGTGCTCTGTTAGCCAAGAATAGTGATGTAGGTTACGAGCATACCATATACCACCTTAGCCGGATGATGGTCGGCGCGGAGCATAGGTATACCATCGTTGAGAATGAATGCCTTGCTCTAATATTCGTTATTCAGAAAACTTGACATTACGTGGCAGGACAGACCATTCATGTAATCTCGCGAGTCAACCCCCTCAGTATCCTCATGACCAAACCAGGGGCACTCAGTTCTCGCTTAGCTAGCTGGGCAGTACTATTATCTTCATATGATATGGTGTTCATCCCACAGAAGGCCGTCAAGGGTCAAGCACTGGCCGACTTTCTGGCAGCCCACCAGGGGTCAAAAACCTTGAAGCTCTATGAGAAGATTCTAGACGAGGCGGCAGACTCCAACGTCACTTTACACGAAGTTGTTTGGCGAATGTTCTTTGATGGCGCTTCAAGAGCAGGGCCCAAATACGACATCATTGCTGGGGTCGGGATAGTCTTGATCTCCCCCTATGGCCTTGTTATCAATCGTGCCTACTCTCTCATGGAGCCATGCTCCAATAATGTGGCAGAGTACAACGCCTTAATCATCGGGCTCCAACTTGCTAAACAAGTTGGAGTAGGATACCTGGAGGTTTATGGTGATTCTCAGCTAATAGTCAAACAGATCCGGGGCGAATATGAAGTCTAAAATGAAGACTTGATCCCCTACCACCAAGTTGCGCTTAGCATTATCGTAACTTTCGAGATGTTATTTACAGAGCACATTCCTTGGTTACAAAACATTGAGGTTGACGCCTTAGCCGGCCTCGCTGCTTCCTGGGCGGTACCAAACAACACTCATCAGCTAATTGACGTGATCGGCCAAGAGCTGGTCTATCCCAAGAGTAACTTATGATTGTGCCTCAGCTATACAGTGGAGGTTGACACTGATACTTAGGATTGGCGGCTTTCATTCATTGACTATATAGTCTATGAAATTCTCCCCAAGAACCCAAAAGAGGCCAATTTAATAAGGAGACGCTCCCTCCATTTTTATTATGACACAGAGACCAAAATATTGTATCATTTGTCCTATGAAGGCCTTATTCTACAATTCTTCTCGAACATAAAGACAAAATAGCCCTTTGTGAAGCTCACGACGGCGTCTTCGTGGTGCATCAACCCGGTCCGAAGCTACAAGACTGTCTCGGAGAATAGGCTACTACTGGCCTACGATGGTAGCCGATGCTGTTGATTATGTGAGGAAATGTCAGACATGCCAGATCCACGCAGACTTCATCCACCAGTCCTCAGAGTTCCTACACCCAACGGTAGCATCTTGGTCGTTCGAAGCATAGGGAATGGACATCATCGGATCGATATGCCCACCTTCATCTAAGAGGCATCGGTTTATCATTTCCATCACAGATTACTTCTCCAAGTGGGGGAAAGTTGTGCCACTCGCCAAAGTAAAGACATAAAACGTGATCAGCTTCGTCAAGCATCACATTATATATCACTTTGGCTTACCTCGGAGGATCATCTACGACAATGGTCCATAATTTGCGAGTCATGCCTTTTATCGATTTTGTGACAAGAACCGAATCCAAAATGTAGCCTCCATGGCCTATAACCCCACAACAAACAGTCTGGCAGAAGCATTCAACAAACATCATCACTCCTCAAAAATTTTGGGTCTTTCAGTAAACGCGACTGGACGAGAAGCTGGGTGAATGTCTCTGGGCCTACCGTATAACTTTCCGGATAGCTACTGGCAATACGTTATTCTCTCTATTGTACGAAAGCGAAACGGTCCTCCCACTCGAGATCCATATCCCTCACTATGATTGGCTCTCTCCAACTGACTAATCGCAGACGTTAATTACCGTCGACGATTACAGGAGTTGGAAGCACTCAACGAGAAATATCTCTTAGCTCAACAACGCATCAAGTTATATCAAGCGCATCTTTTTGGAGCCTTCAACAAATGGGTAAATAGAGAACTTTCTAAGTGGGTGACCTCATCTTAGTAATAAGAAGACCGATGGTTATGACTCATAAAGCGGTCGTCAAATTCTAACCCAAATGGAAGGGCCCATTCATTATGGAAATTGTGTTCTCCAACGGCGCATACCAGCTGGCAAAATCTAATGGCAACTTGCTCATGATGCCCATCAATGGCAAGTTTCTCAAAAAGTAATATGTCTAAATTAGACTTGTATTCTTCTATTACCAAACTACATCGTATTTTCCTGGGCGTTGGTTCATGTCCATAATTACCTTTGGACTGTCGCTCTAATACACCACTCCGGCCGAGTTTGCCATATCCATATTACCTCTGAGCAAACTTTTCGGTCTTGGTCATCGATCATCACGTCCATATTATCTCTGATATCGGTTGTCAATCCCACTTATCACCCGTACTCACCAAGGTACACCAGGGATGTTAAGTCCACAAAAACTGCCACGTCCATATCACCTCTGGCAGGGCTTGTTCTAAATCTATTACTTGCGCTAACATGCACAAACAGTAATGGGTCCACAAGACCTATCGCATCCATATTACCTCTAATAGGGATTGTTTTTTAACTTATTATTTACACTCTGGTGTGCAAGAAGTAGTAAGTCCACCAAAAATCCCCAGTGGGATGTCCTCAATGGAAGCAAACAGTCACGTCTATATTACTTCTGGCGCGCTTCCTTCTCCTTCCACAAAAATATCACTATCATACATAATCTCTCGGTATGGCTATTGATCAGCTCACGTCTACGTCACCTCTGATCTATCGCCCCCTCATCCTCCCCCGAGAGTGTGCCATGTCCAATTGACCTCTGAGCAAACCTTTCCCTATGACTATCACCAGTCGTCAACTCAACTTATCACCTGCTCTTAAATTTAAGTGCGACAACGGTGTTAAGTCCACCAAACCATATCACCTCTGTTAGGCTTTCTTTTGAACTTGTTACTTGTACCTTAGTGCACAAAAAGTAATAAGTTCACCAAAGATCCCCCAGCGGGATATCCTTAAGAAGCTACGGTATTGTACTACGTTCATATTACCTTTAGTACGATACCTAAACCTAACACAAATAAATTGCAAAACAGATAGGATAACTTTTATTTTTCCTCCGCTAGGAGGGATTAAAAGAAAAACTACATTTTGGGGGAGTATCAAGATCCCAAGCCCGAAGGCAAAATAAAGACAAAAAAATAAAAGAGAACGACTGGTGCTATGAGTCAGAGCATAACTCTGTTATCCGCTCATGGAGATCAGCAATATGGCCATCCAGGCACCTCCGAGCCTGGCGCTCAACTTCTTGGGCCATAACCTCTGGATCCTCGTAGCAAGTGTAGGACTCGTATCGGTCCTCTAGTTGTTGCACCAGAATATCAACGTCAGCCGTGTTCTGCGCTATGTGGCTTGCCTTAGTACGAATGGCCTTCTCTTTCTGCTGGGCCTTCCGCAGCCTATTCATTATTGCATCAAGCTTGATTTGGAGTAGTCTAATTCGCTCGGTCAAGTCCTTTTATCGGGAAATGCACTCCTCTCTGAGATTGCCCAGTCTGTCACATCTCTCCCACAATATTTGGAGATCCTACTACAAATACTCCATAGACGAAGCAAATAAGACCTTCTCTGTCTCCACCTTCTTTGAGACCTCATTATATTCATGTAAAATTAGCATTCCCATGTCCGCTTGCTGATACTGTCACAGCTCTGTGAGGCATTTCTCCACCTCCTTCAGTTTATGGCCCAGAAAGTGGGCCATCTGCTCAAAACTAGGGATACCCCTCAAAGTGTGGACTTGGCCCTCGGTAAAGTTCCTTACCCAGGCAAACGATTCGTTATGCTCCAACACGCCCTCGATCCCTTGCTTCAGGAATATGTGAAAGCCCCGAATCGAGAGCTTGACATTTTCGTCGATCTTTTCCAACGTAGCCAGAGTCATAGGCGGTGGGATTGAAGAAGAGGCCATAGGCACAGCAGGAGGCACAATGATGCTTGAAAACCTTGAAGGCGAAGTAGCTGTAGGGAGAAAACCAGCAGTACTGTCAGCGATCCAATCTTTCATGGATGCACGAAGTTTCTGGATACCCGGTAGCTGAACCACAGACGCCGGAGTAGTACCAAGACTAAGGACATGAGTAAGAGGCTGTCTCGCCGCATCATCTCTCACCGGCATGCCATCCCTGGACCCAGTTGCGACAACTTCAGAAAGTGACCCAGCAGCCTCAAGGACCTCATCGCAGTGGCTTACTAACCCTCTATCCAAAGAGGCTTCTGCCGTAGAACCCTCAGCGGCATCTGTTGGAAGAGCAGCTGCCACGCCAGAAGGGCTTATAACGACAGGAACCTCCCCTATCTCAGCCTCAGTAGGGGGCACGATGTGATGTTCTTCATCCCCAAAAAAGTAAAAAAGAGACTCAAATCGTACCAGAACGAGCTCACTACCCTCTTCTTCCATGATCCCTTCCTCACGTCCATGACCTTCAAGGGAGAGGTAGGGTCTACAAAATTAGAACAACCAACAATTAACTTCGTCCGGAGAATGTGAAGCTAAAGCCGAAAGATCCCTTCCAGAGAAGGTTGTGAAGTAACATATCCAGAGAAGGCAATGGGACTTGACGCTCGTCCAGTGCAGACTGAACCTCCTTCAGATCGTTCAATTCCTCCATCGAGATGGGGGAGGTGGCCGGCTCCACCAATGACTCCACTGGGACATAACCACCAGAGCACTTAGGAATAGACCCAGCGGCCTTAGACCCCAAAAAAGTGATTTCTTCATCCGGTTGCGCATAGGAAACCTCGGCGGCCGTAGACTGTTGCGGTCGGTCCCTCTCCTCCTGTGTCTGCAAATTTTCAAACAGACCAGAAGAAAGATACTTATAGAGAGGACCGGAAAGAATTACACTAAGAAGTTGTATGAATACCGCCTTAGTGTCCGGAACAAGCTCCGGGTCAGATGCCACCAGATTCAGGGGTCCTACCTCTTCCTCTTCCTCTGCTTCTCATCCTTCTTCTTTTTCGCTAGCCTGTGCAGGGGCCTTCATAGCAACCTGCTTTCTATAACGAGGTCTCGCGGCCACGGAGGGTTCCTGTCTTCTTCTTTTTTGGGGAGGGCTTTGTATCGGGGAGGCCCTGAGCTTCACCAAAAAATTGATGGAAAGAGAAGGGTTGTCAGAAGTATCCCCTTCCTTCGTCCCTAAGTCAGAGTCAACAACGATGACCTTTCCCTTGCCTTTCCCCCGACTTTACTGTGGCTCCCCGCGCCGGCCATTCAGCTTAATGCCCATAATAAAACTGGTATCCCGATCAAAGCTAGGTGGTGGGGTATTCACAACCACATGAAAAACAGCCATTGCATGAGTGATATACCCGCGAAGTTTATCATCCGACAGAGAAAACTGGACCAGATTACTGCTCGCAAAATAGTAATCCCGGGCTCGGGCTCCAACAAGGACGCTACCCTCAAAACCAAGACCCGAGCTTGGGTTGCTTAAAAAGAGCTGGCTATAACCAAACTGTCGGGCGAGCTTACTCGGCAGATAGGGTTCCAAGAAGAAAATGTTCCAATTTTGATACACCAAGTGGGAAGGCCAGATTGAAAGCAGCCACTGGAAGAGCGTTGGATAAAAAACCTGACGGTCGACGCCATCATCACACTGAACCCCATTCACATCGCCCTTTGTGAACTTTGGGACTGAAACAAAGAAAGAATAGACGGCCATGCGAGTGAGCGCGTGCCGACAAGCGAGAACCTCAGTATGAGATCAAGGCATCCTACATATCGGTGAATGAAGGCGTTAATCTCTGTCGTCGTCCTCTCGGCATGGGTCACATCAAAGACGGATAATGCATCAACAACCAACCCATTAGATAGTGGTAAGGCATCTCGACCCGGTTGAAATCTCCGGAGGGGTCTTGGGCAATTACCTTGCTGGTTAAATCATGAACGATAGATGCTAGACCATCACGGGGAGCAAAGCAAGCTAATGCTTGAAGATCAACTTTACAGCCGGGAGGATGAGGTTATGGCTAATCCTCTCGATCGCCCAGAGCCTTCTGAGACAACGCAAATTCATAGCTATATCATCAAGAACCCAACCAAGGAAGCTTTGTCAGACAATAGTTGGGTGTCTTGGTAGAAATAACTGAATGTGTCACCAGAACTACCGAACCCTTCGCCAGTTGTAGAAGTTCTCTTGGTGCCATGCACTTGGTCATCAACTTCCCTTTGAGTTTGGGGGCTCCGAACGCTGACCTGACCCGAAGCTTCAGTACTAAAAAGAAAACTGATCCAGGCCTTGATATGGGGTAAACTCCCCTCCGAGATCTTGTCCTTCTTCTTGGAAATCTGCTGGCAAGTACTATGGTGGCACAACACTTTTTGGTACGCGACGAGAAATCTCAGATATTGCTGCTACAATTCCTCAAATTCCTCATTAGACGGGGTGTACTCCTCATACGATTCCTCACCCCAGGGCAACTGCGAGACATTGTATATCTTATGAAGGGCGAGCCCCATCTTCCCACCAGGAGTAAAGAAGGTCCCGGTACGGCAGTTGTATATCTCGACCAAGGCCACGAACAACTTCGAGTTCTTTTCCAAACCATAACATAAGCCCTTATAGCGTAATAGAGGTTGGCCTCCTTCAAGGTCTGCTCATACTTCCCTAACACCCACGTTGTTAGGCCAATCCAAGAAGGCAAATGATACACCCAGTTGAGCAAGCTCACTCTTCCCCGGGGAGAGGACCCCTTGGCTGCAAGCTGGTTTAAAAAAGTGTCATCCTCATAAAAATGGACATTCGGCCCCATCTCACTCGCGAAGGTGCCAGGTTACAACCCACAAACGAAATAAGATAATGATTCCTTGGTCGTCGTCGCTCTCTTCAGCTCAGAGTTAAAATGAATATGGCCGACTTGGGCTCCATTTTGGTCTGGAGTTAGGTTACCCAACATCTTCCTCAGAAGAGGCACCATATTGAAAGCAGACAAGGGCAGATGGCGCTCCATCATGGGTATATGCACATGTGTCCCGCTGGAGAAGAAGTCCCAACTCTCCTTAATCTTTACTACCTGGGGGGTCCAAGTCAGAAAGGGCATCCCCAAAAAGGAAGATCAGCTTCAAAAAAGATTCGCCCTTGTCGCCTTCGATTGTCCCCGAGTTCAGTTGGCTAAGCAATTAGAATGAGGGCTGGCCCGTTATTAATTTTAGCCTTGCCTCAGAATGATTCTCTTTCATCTGTACTCGGATATTGGCCACTATATAATCAAGCCTAACACCCAGGGCAACCTGGGCACACCCAACCAGCACCTTCCCTGAAGGAGCCACAGGTAAAGTTACTAGAAAATCAAAGGCAGAAAGACAGTTAGATGCCATACAGCCAAATCATGGAGGGTCCATGCGACCAAGTCATGAAGGGTACATGCGGCCAAGTCAAGATGGCATACGGCCAAATCATGGAGGGTCCATGCGACCAAGTCAAGAAGGGTGCATGCGGCCGAGTCAAGTCCTATGCACGCGGCCAAAAAAGACCCGCGCATAAAGTATGCAGCATGGTCATATGGAAGAATCAGCATAGCGGACCTCATGCAAAGTGTCTGTGTATCCAAACTTCTCCTCCAACCCTTACCTTTGATAGGCACATGAATGTCTGGATGAAAGGTTGGTGCCTCATCTTCAACTATAGACGAAGAAGCAGGACGCTTCCCCTTGTTGATGGCCTTCTTGGCATTTGACGAGGAAGATGATGCTTTAGGGGTCATGACGAGTAGTCGAAGTAGACGGTGAAAAATAGAGGAAGTAGCGGAGACAAAGGGGAAGGAAAAATCTCAGAAAAAACTTAAAGTTCTCTCCTCCTCCAGAACCCTACTTATAGTCCACTAAAAGACAAGATTAACTCCTCAAAATTACCGTACTCCATAATCAAATGACAGCGGCTAACGGTTGTGTTTTGGGGCGGTCTTATCCTTTACAACCGTCATCTTGGGATCCGCGTGAAGAGGTAGCACAAAATTCGAACATGATCCACTCAAGGATCAAAGCAAATCTGGTAATGAATGACTTGATAGACTGGCGGCATACGTCCATACGGTACAACGTCCATGCAGCCTAAACGTCCATATGGCCCAAATGTACCCCGTTTATGCTTCTTATTCAAAGTATTTCAAACTTATCAGTTTGAAAACTTTGAATGGGGTCTTGTAGAAGCATGGAAAATATGGATCCATGCGGCCAATAACCATGTGCCCCACGACAAAGCTCAACAGAAATTAGACCGCATAGTCACCATGCGGCCCAGAAAAGCAACATTCATGCGGCCCATGCAGCCAAAGCAAACCTTGGCCACAAAGGCCGCAAATGGACTTGACATGACGTCCTGACGGCCAGATCAAGTCTGACACAGAATCCTGACAGGAAGGATTCTCTGAATGCCTCGAAAGACGAAACCTCACTAAAAGATAGAAGTCTCACCATGTGTACAATATGACAAAAGATTCTGTGCGGCTCTGGCCCATGCATACGATACTCCAAGCATCCCATGCATTTTTGGTCGCTGTGTAGTCCATGCGTCCCAGATTCCACGTATCTCATGCATTTTTGGCCGCATGCATCCCAGACTCTATGAGTTCCATGCATCCCATGCGTCGCTGGTCGTTGTACAGTCCATGTGTCCCAGATTCCATGTGTGCTAGATTCCATGCATCCCATGCGTTTCTGGCCGCATGCGCCTAAGACTCCATGCGTTTTAAGCATTCCAAACGCCATACAGACCAAATCCTGCTATTATAACTGAAGTGATTCTCTCCTACCACATAGCGACCATGTGTCCATTTGACCAAGTCGGCCTATAATAGTTGAGAACCGTCCAGATACTCAGCAAACAATAAAATCACAACAAATATCAATATGACAGTGGAGCCCAGATTCACGTGCATGGTTGTAGTTCCCTTCCGTTAAGAGGAAACACGTGACAGACTCCTACCATCCATGTGGCCCAAAATCCATGCGGCCATAAGTATGGCTATAAATAGTAGGGTCCTACACCCGAATACGAGGCTGACTGGCTATCTGCGAATCCATATTCGAGCAAGAGAGAAGAGCTTCCGCATCAGATCGTCCACGGAGTAAAGAGAGTTGCTACACTCCTAACCCTCCATCGATTTGTACTTAGATTGTCGGTTTAGGACTCCTCTTTGTACTCTCTTTAGTTTGTTTAATTAAATCAAGTTTCTTCTCAAACTTTTGCATTTAATGGCAAACAATATCCATCCATGGTTGACATGACACAGTATTTTGAATCATAAGTACTCATAAGACAAAAAGTTTTGTGTCATGTCCCTTTTACTATAAAAGTAATGTAAGATTTCTAAGATACTCGTTGTTCTTTATACTTATTAAGTTTCTATAATATCCAAACACAAACTTAACTGTGTACGTATATTTACAAAGATGCACATATATATAGCCATGTTCGAAGAGTGAAGTCACACCCTACGTCTATGTTTAAAAGACATTTTTGTCTTTGTTGACCAACCATAACTTAATTCAGTACAACCTATATTGAATATATATCGTTGCCTTATTATATCTACCAAAACAAGAAGATGAATATATAAAAGGATAACTTACAATAAACTATTACTTTGTCAGAAGCATTTAAACAAACAGGTTGGCCACATATTTCCTATACTACAAGAAAATAAATCATGTTCAGTGTCAGTGAAGTAATTATAAAAAAATTATTGTGTTGAAGTAGTAGGCATTTCTCCTCTCGAAGACCATCGACAGGGAAGGGTTGGCCCAGAAGGTAAGGGTGAAGTAGGAGGTAAAGTTGGCCGTGCAACAGAGTGGTCATCGGGCTAGCGATGCCACCAATAAGTCTCAAGTCAGAGTCTAGGTAGATTACTCGAGACACACATGCTAGAAGGAGGCTGGAAGGTAGGAGCGTGCGTAGTTCAGTGGCTTATTGAGGCCTCTACATATCGAAGTCGATATCAGTCCGGACGTGATGGTGTCGTCGAAGGATGAGATACAAGACCGAGTGGAGTTCATCTACGAGATCTAAGAAGGACGCGAGAAAGTGGAAATAGATGGTTAGGGCAGGATAAGAACAAGAAGAAAATTTATATAAAACCCTAAATTAATCGGAAGGGGAAACATACCAGGTGATGACTCTACTCAAGAGGAGGGAGGGAGAAGGAAAGGAGGCGATCAATTGGGAAAATTGTGTGGAAATTTTACATATAAAGAAAGGTGCCTAAAATTACCTGACCACCCAAAAATTTGCCCAAATAAACATTTGACAACAGATCATAATTTTATTTCTATAGGTACAATAAAATAATAACAATATAATTCTTGTTATTCTAACTCGGAAGCAGTGTAGATGATTTAGCAATGACATTATCATTGCATATTCAATTTTTTTGTTTTTGGCAACGGAACTATGGTAACGATAAAATATTTCGTTACAAAAATTTGCTCCTAGCAACGACCAAACACATGGTTTACGGAAAAGGTCTATTAGCAATGAAAAATGTTGCGTTGCTACAAAAATTGTTACCTTATAGGGTATTTCTTGTAGTGGCAGCAATAATATCGAACATGTATATATGAAATGAAAGAAATATTTATGTAAACTCAGGGTGTCTCAAGCGTGTCTATGCCACAGACATAATTTACTTGAACCACAAAGTGTACCGTACATCCATTTCCATATGTGCAACATGCCGTGCTTCAAACTTCTTTGTGCTACATATACTCTGAACGCGGATTGCCGCTATGCATGCATGACTTATCTATATAAAGATCACTGGATCTACAAGCCATATTGAACATATATCTAGAATTAAACGACTGTCTTCCCAGTTCGGTAGCTAGCCTTACTAGACGTCCCATTCCATCTGACGAGTCAACTATCTTTTCAGGTCAATAACAAGCCTTGTTGGATATCCCATACTCTCTTGCTAGTACTTCAGCTAGCAATTACACTAGAAACTCGCTAGTGTTGTCCTCCCGGGTCGACACAATTTTGATGCCTCAGATATCGTTCGAGGACTCTCTTTCTTGTGCACAACAAGTTATTCGTGACCATGCAACTACTTCACCACTTCTCTACTATCCGAGGACTTTGGCTCAGTTTCTACTATCTGAGGAACTCGGTAGATTTTCTTCTATCTCATTGCAGCTCCCTGATTGGAGACTATCTCGGTAATCTGAATATCCCGAGAGCTTTCTACGTTTTGTAACTCCAGCCTTGGGACGACTACTGGATAGTATTTTTGCCTATAAATGCAACATAACTATACTTCTTCCTCTGTGTCATACTCCGTACGATGAGGTGTAATCAAGGTGTAAATGAGAACTACTTTGTGTCATAACATAAGATCTACTTCCTTTGACTCAATATGCCAGTTTACGCATGTATCAAGTAAAAATTCCATGTTCTATATAATGATAAGGCGGGATTATTTCCTTAGCTATGTGCGTTCATCTCTTTTATTTGCATGCAAAGTTATCGCCTAGCAACTAGCATGTATCATTTCTTTTCTTAAATGTGCAATCTAAGGAGAGACAGGTTCATCGGAGCCACCCACCTTAGCGATGAATCACGTCGGCTGAGTGAGACTCCGAGCGAGCCTTTGAATTGTCTAAGTCTGAACTACTCTAAAGGCCAAGTCTGAATGCCTTAGCATCAAGCAAGTCATCTCGCCAAGCTATGCGGGATGGTTTGCTACATGTGTCGTTTGAATCGACTATTCTGGTTGAGCGGAGCGGGTCGTTACATAATACACCACTCAAAATAAGTCTCATCCTCGAGACTTCCTGAGTGGAACTCATCCTATCACATCACTTCTAAGTCGACTAGGATATGCTTTCACCTAACATCCAAAATCATTCGAACACTACTTCTATTCCCTTTCCTCATTTCGCACTACGTGCACTTAGCCAGTTTTATTGAACGACTCTACCATTTAATGCCATTGAACTATACTCTACTTACTCGTTTCCTTCTCCAACTCAAACTCTAATGCGCCTAGTGCAGGGCTGCACTACTCAAACACATGGGGTTCTATAACTCAACTCACACGAGAAAAAATTAGGCTAGGGTGAACTTACCCAATCACGATACTCAATCCTTGCTACTCAAAACATATTCGACTGATCACTCTATGTCATCTTATTGAAACATAGTGTTATGCCTAAACTAATCCCAACATTCCATGAAACTCCTCAAGTTTGAATCTCAATCGATCTTCCAAAGACAACTAAATTCAACTCTAAATCCAATCACATATCGATACCACATCCTCGCTAAGAAAATTTGGCTATCTTTCAAGTCACCGTTCAATTCACCTACGTTCTATTTTCCGAAAACATTTCCCAAGTCTAT
This sequence comes from Iris macrosiphon, assembly GCA_036927795.1. Taxonomy (NCBI): domain Eukaryota; kingdom Viridiplantae; phylum Streptophyta; class Magnoliopsida; order Asparagales; family Iridaceae; genus Iris; species Iris macrosiphon. The sequence continues at coordinate 108,460,782 of JAYESA010000004.1, forward strand.
GAAACAATCTTCATCAACCAAAAACAGAATCTCATACTTATACATACTTTGATTACACTCTTTGAAACACGATCTAATTTCGATGATGTCGTTCGAGTCTAATTAAGTCTAAATCCATTCTCGTTCAATGTTTCAAGCATAATACTCAATCCAACTATTTTCTTGTAACTTATCACTTGTATTCGTTTCGTTCCTCATCTTTTCGTCCAACGCCATAAAAAATTTGAACCATCACAATTCAATTCGTGTAATCAAGTTATTATATATTCTTTCGATCATTCCTTACAATGACACGATCAATTATCTCATGTATTTTTGTCTTATGAAATCTCCATGATACCTCGAGCGGGGTCAATCAAAATTTAAGCCAATTTGAATCTAACTCAAACTCAAACATCTCACTATCGTCAAGTACGTCTTCCTAGCACACAATTTCGATTTTGATTCGATTCGTCATCCAACTTCCTCGATCAATTCCATATGATAACATCAATCTGATCAATCCTCTATGCCATCTTCTTTGCAACCGTCTGTTCTATCTGACAACTAACATCCGGGTTCATCGTCCATTCCCCTCGCGTCAAACACTAAACTTTTCAAGCTCATACCTCCAATCCCAAGTCCTAACTCTAAGTCTTTTTGCCCCAGTTCTAAAATCTTAACATATCGTTCTCTAAGGTCGTTCACGCCAACTCTAACTCTCGGCATAGAGTCATCTTCCTAACCACTATGTCAGCTCACCAGGTCATAGTTATTTATCAAATCTCTATCCTCAATGTGCAATCCAAAGCACCGTGCTCCCAAAATCTAAGGTCAAACCATTGTTCGTTTGTACGGGGTAAGTAAAATCCTCGTCCCAAATTATTCATTTATCTAATTATTAATTTTTTTTGGGGGAATATATGTTGCCAACTAGCTCTTATTAGTATATTTATTATTTCAAGTCTCAAGGTATGGTCCTTATATTCATTGCATTTTTACCAAATGAACATTCCTATAATATTTTTATATTAGGGAATAATATTAGAATATTTATCCAGTTTTTATATTAGTGACAACATCTTCCAGTTATATAACTAATGGATTTGCTTATCTCAGTAATAATAAGTAGTATAGGATCCTAAGACTACATACATAAGGGATTATTTGTGCCTTAACCAAACCTAGCCGAACCTTTGCACCCCCTCACGTATTTGCAACTCCTTTGCAACCCATTTAATCTATCAATACCACACACCTTTCCATTCACTACATACCAAATACAAGTGCAAACATCAACACCACCTCCCCTCCCAAACTCACAGCTCATTCCCACAATGCATCCACACACACCTTACAACAATCCCAATCCAACTTCACTTGATTTGCCATCTAGCCATTAATTCATGAGGATGAATCTGGACCCTCCGATTTTTCTAAGAAAAAACCTAACTATTGGAGCATAAATGCACTCACCAGAGAATAGCCTCATCCAAACCTAGCAAACTCCTACAGCCACAATATCCATTTATTTTCATTTGAATTGCACCTCCAATGGAAGAGTATTCCATTCCCCCATTAGTGTCGCATGTAATCACTGATTCCAAAAATCCTAAAATTTTGATCTTTTTTTCAATTTCAAAACTCGATATATTTTTCTATAGATTTTTCTTAAATAAAAATAAGTCGTAAAAGAATATTAATGACAAAGGACAATTTGATAATTAAAATAATATTTATGGAAGGGGATGGCAAGTATTTTAGAAGAGAGTATTATAGTAATTAGAAATTTAGATAATGGACATGTGCCAATTAAGGAACTTCTAGAAATCTCTTCCAACTAACTAACTAACTTGTAACAAATTTGTAACTAACTTCCTAACAAACCAACTCTAGAAAATTTTCTCAACTAAAATAAATACAAAAAATTTACTGTAACAAAAATAATTTTAAATAAATTACAAAAAAATAAACTATTTAAAAAAATTAGAGTAACGAAAGCTTTCGCTATCACAGATGGCGAAAAAGCAACAAATTAATTTTTTAATCAATGTTTGCATATTTTTGCCAACACAGTTGGTGAAAATTGAACAAATAAATGTTCACCTGGCATAACGGGATGACGGCTGACATGTCGTCAGATTTTTGTCAACTCTGTTGCCAAAAATCGAACAATGCTGATGTGGCATCAGATTTTTCCCAACTCTGTTGGCAAAAATCGATCGATCAATGCTGATATGGCGTCAATTTTTGCCACTATGTTGGCGAAAATCTGACAACTCTGGTTCGAGTTGGGAGGGTTTGCTCGCAGTTCGGGTGGGTTGATGAGTGGTTGGAGATATTTAATATGTTTGACCGCGGTTTAAGAGGATTTAAAATGGTGGGTGGTTTAATATGGTGGGTGAGTGGTTGGGTTGTTGTCATGCCCCAGTCCTAAAATACGTAGGACTAGGAATACGTAAGCATGTCAGCCGTATGTATATGGCAACTCCAATATATGGAAATCATAATACATACGTACGCTTTATTATGAACAATAATTCACAAGTGGTATAGATTTATGTCATAAGTCATAGGGCATAACTAGATCTCATCCACAAAATCAAATAACCAATCAACTATATAACTGAATCAAGTATAAAATGCTTGATAAGAACAAGAAGTTGGGTGGAGACAAATCCACTACCTGATTGGTTCCCCTTAGGTGGATTGGTCCCTGCAACGTAAAGTAGAATATAAGAGAAACAAAATAAGTACATCTAATGAACAATGAGGCTCGAAGAGAAGAACTCCTCGAAAGAAAGATAAGTAGCAAGTCCTGATCCGTGCTCCTGCGAATAGTCAAGATCGTCTACACCTGGAAAGGGACCAGATCCTCAGAGGGACGTAACAAGATACATAGAAGCATAACAATTGAATACAGTAAAACATGCATAATAGATAGAAAATATATAAGTACGCTGTACTAGACAATCTATATGAATGCATAATGAGGACAACTTTTTCGACGTATGGGTAGGTGTAGGTTACACATGCTATCTCATAACTCACACACATGTCCATGTACATCAGAAACCGTCATACCTCGAGGGTAGCGACCATCGTGACACCAGAAATCGACATACATCGAGGGTAGCGACCATCGCAACACAACTACCGTAGTGCGTGCTAGTTACTACGGTTTACCAAAGTGGATAGCCCATACGTCTACTGATTGTCCTCCCCTCCCATGATACTATGTGTCAAGTGTGTGTCAACATACATACTATATAACTATGATTGAAAGAAAACACATATATAATGAATATATGAAAATATGATAAGCATGCAAAGTACTGTAAGCAATTTAGCAAGGTATACTTACCTAGCAAGAAAGTTGCGTAGTGTAAGCGTCCAGACGTCAAGCACGAGGGATCAGAAAATATGACATCAGAATGAACGTCTCCGGATGCTGAAATAAATATCATCAACGTTTCCAGAATAAGCGAGATAGCTAAAAAATACTACCCTTTGGTCCAACTTGGACACAGGGACAAAACGATAATTTTTGGTCAAAGTGGGGTCCACATGTGGCCAACTTTGCACCGAAATATGTGCCAGAGATAAAGGTCTCTAAATAAGACAAATTATAAGTCAAACTAATGCTAAACATCGATACGAACTCAACGGTATGTTCGATTTTGGATTCCGGTAAACCGATCAAAAATTCGTCCTTCAAGTCAAACCGTGGAGCCCACGAATAGGCGGCTTGGTCAATTGTCTCAGAATCGCGTAAAACTTGGGTCATAGGACCAGCGTGATACCACGAATCCAATGGCATAAGTTTTGCCGCATTCCGACGAGCGTACACAAAGTGGGGTAGTATTTTATAAAAGTCACAATACGGGGACTTTTTATGGATACGGGTTGATTCCGACGCACACACACGTCTGAATCAACTTCCACGAAAGCCCACATGTCAGGATATACTATACGCGTCTTTTAGTGCAATTGGTATGCGATGAGGCAGTCCTGTTTGGAGGGGCGCACTCCGTATTATAAAATCTTAATTTTAAATTACCAAGTTTTTGGTCATTTTGGAGGTCAAATAATTTAATAAATAAAATAAATTAATAAAATATAAAATAACAGTTAATTTCTCGGTTATATAAAGAAGAAAATCCTTCAATTAGATTTTAAAAATATTAAACAGGTTGGTGGCAAATTAGGCATGAACATGGGGGTTTGGATTAAAATTTTGGACTATTTTTGGTCAGTTTTTCGGCCAACTTCCGTTTGCTTTTTCGACTAATCCAGGGCACAAAAACTCGTCCCGCTTGAAGAAAATCCTAGAGGGTTAGGTTGTGAACGTACATGGATAAACCGCTCGACAAAAGGACGAGAGATGAGAGAGATATCATACCGTAAAGGGAGTGACGCTGCTGCACGTACACGTGCACGGGCGACGGTCCGCGGTGCGGTCGCCGGCGGCTGCGGCGGCCGCGGGGGTCGACGGCCCTGAGGGGCGGGGGTCGTCGGCGGTCGGTCGGTTGACGCGGGGCTAGGGTTAGGGCTAGGGCTTGAGTTTGTAATATATATAGGCAGGGAGAGAGGGGGGAAGGGAAGTCTAGCCGCAGGGGTAGTCTGAGTCCTGGGGAAGTAGGAATTAGGAGAGGTTTTAGTTATCTTTTTTTCTTTTCTTTTCTTTTCTTTTCTTTTTCTTTTCTTTTTATTATTATTATTATTATTATTATTATTATTGTTATTACTATAACTATTATTATCATTATTATTATTATTATTATTATTATTATTATTATTATTATTATTATTATTATTATTATATATTTATTCACATATATACTTACATATATAGATGGGATTATATAAAAATTTAAAAAGAACATTTGCACACAGAATAAATTCTAGAAAATCTATCACCCTTTAACAAGACTCCAAAAATAATAATAATAATTATTTTGTGGAATAATTCTAAATGAGTATTTATATAAGTAATTTAATCAATAAATTTTATTTTCAAATTAACTATGAAAATATTCTAAAAAAATTCAATAATTTAATAAAAATACTTAAAATAAAATTTAAAATTTTTACGGGGTTTACATTCTACCCAACTTATAATAATTTCGTCCTCGAAATTAACACTAACCCATATTCGTAATAACTCACTATAGCTATTAACACTTCATTGTTAGCTAGCATTGCTTCCTAAAAGGTTATGGTCAGTCATTCTAACACTTTTCTCCCTTATTGTCCATACACTATTATTTTATCCTCTAACTCGTCTATACTACCCAACTTACAAGAATTTCACTAGTAGTCAAGGTCTCTTGAGAATATTGTCTAGGTTGTAAGATGAGTTTATTCATTGGGTCGAGAATTTTGGGATACTTGTTTGGAATCTCATAACCATAATTTTTCTTTGTAACCGTCAAGTATCATAGTCTAATACTGCCACGCCACCTGGCCAGTATATCTGCAGTTAATTCGACTACTCTACTATAATGGTCTAGCTGTAGCTATTGCTACCTCGCCAATAATTTGTCATAGTCATCAGTTGCCTTCAACTCTTTCCTAAGCTTAGTCTAAGTTTTAGGGCAATAATTAAGGTCTTGACTAACTTTATAAAACTATTAGAAGTATAAACTATTTTAACAATCCAACTAATTCATGTTAGACTAAAGGATGCTATTTAAGGTTTAAAAATAATAAGAGAATACAGATATTGTTATAGTGCATATACATAAGGGTTATCATTATGAACTCATCCTTTTTAGTTATTAATTATTACTAACCCATTTATGTTTTAACTAACAAAATAAGTGTGAGATTGAAGTAAATCAATAATTCATGATGGCACGAAAATATGCAACTACAATAGGAAGAATTAAGCATGGAACAAGGAATGGATATGGAAGAGAAGATGGGCAACCCAAGGGGACGAGATGGTGATAGAAAATAGAATACTACTACTACTACTACTCGTGTCATCCCTTAGCATTGTGGGTATGTCATCTAGTTAAAATATCAGCATATCCTCAAAAGTTTTAACACCAAATATATCACATGTGATATGCCCTTAATTACAAAAGATAGTCACAAAGTAATGTGATTGGCCTATGAGGTATATCTAGTATTCTCTGTGTATCAAACATATACCAAACACGAACGTTCGTCTTTCCGAAATAGGTGAAGACAAAAAATAATAATAAAGAATTCAAGGAGGAGGTGACATAATACAAGTACGGGGTTCAAGACGATTTAAAGAATTCAAAAAGAGAGTTGTCAGGGCAGTTATAGATTGAAATCTTATTTTGGTAAATTCCTATTTGCATGCTCATATCAGTACAGTTATGTAACCAATACGATATGCTCGAACATGTCTAGAGGGCAAGTATATTCGTCTAACAAGTTGAGTCAACTATATCTCAATCTACGTAAAGTAGTTATGAGAAGAGCGAACCAAGCTCACTAAGGTTGATCAGACCATAATACACTGATTCTGATTTAGACGATGTATTAGTAGGCGTCCCCAATAACACATATGTCATGAACAAGCTCGATAAAAGAATAAGCTTGCAAAACTAGGCTATAAAATAGCAACATAAGCGGAGGTAGTCCAGAAAATATAAGTACACTGGATTATGATGAAGGTACAAAATAATTTAAGTTCACAAAGAAGATCGGTGTTGTGCCTCTACAGTTGCCATACTAACTTCTTGTCTAAGTCTATAGTCGACCAAATGGGGGTATGGGCCTCTAAGTTCTACAGTCTAGATAACCACTATCTTCTTATGCAAGCCTATAGTTGGTGTTATTCAATTATACTTCATTAATGGGTCAAAAGGACTATGTGATACTAGGTTATGAGGCATACTACCAAACTTACAAGAATTTAACTAATAGTGTTATTGAACAATAGAGTGTATATACCTAGTACAAGTCACCTTCCTAACCCCTATCAAGCACGAAATAAACGATAAGATTAACGTTGTGAAAGGATCAAGCAAGATGCAATGCAAGCAATCAATTAAGAATACGAAATAGAATCAAGGGAGGTGATTAAATAAGTGGATGAGATCCTATATTCTAATCCTATGCGCAGGGTTATTCGGTACAGTAACGTAACTGAGACAATATGCTCTCGACCTGCATGGGCCACCACAAAAATATGTCACGTCCTAGTCCCAAAATACGTAGGACTAGGAATACATAAGCATGTCAACCGTATGTATATGACAACTCCAATATATATAAACCATAATACATACGTACGCTGTATTATGAACAATAATTCATAAGTGGTATAGATTTATATCATAAGTCACAGGGCATAACTAGATCTCATCCACAAAATCAAATAACCAATCAACTATATAACTGAATCAAGTATAAAATGCTTGATAAGAACAAGTAGTTGGGTGGAGACAAATCCACTACCAAACTAGAATATAATAGAAATAAAATAAGTACATCTAATGAACAATGAGTCTCGAAGAGAAAAACTCCTCAAAAAAGAGATAAGTAGCAAGTCCTGATCCGTACTCCTGCGAATAGTCAAGATCGTCTACACCTGGATAGGGACCATGTCCTCAGAGGGACGTAACAAGATACATAAAAGCATGTCAATTAAATACAGTAAAACATGCATAATAGAAAGAAAATATATAAGTACGTTGTACTAGAAAATCTATATGAATGCATAATAAGGACAAAAATTTTGACGTATGGATAGGTGTAGGCTACACATGCTATCTCACAACTCACACACACGTCCATGTACATCAGAAGCCGTCATACCTCGAGGGTAGGGACCATCGCGACACCAGAAATTGACAGACCTCGAGGGTAGCGACCATCGCGACACAACTACCGTAGTGCGTGCTAGTTACTACGGTTTACCAAAGTGCTAGCCCATACGCCTATTGATTGTCCTCCCCTTCCATGATACTATGTGTCAAGTGTTTGTCAACATATATACTATATAACAATGATTAAAAGAAAACACATATATAATGAATATATAAAAATATGATAAGCATGCAAAGTACTGTAAGCAATTTGGTAAGGTATACTTGCCTGACAAGAAAGCTGCATAGTGTAAGTGTCCAGACGTCAAGCACAAGGGATCAGAAACTATGGTATCAGAATGATCATCTCTGGATACTAAAATAAACATTATCAATGTTCCTAGAATAAGTGAGATAACTATAAAATATTACCCTTTCGTCCAATTTGGACACAGGGACAAAACGATAATTTCGGGTCAAAGCGAGGTCCACATGTAGCCCACTTTGCACCAAAATATGTGCCAGAGATAAAGATCTCTAAATAAGACAAATTATATGTCAAAAAAATTCTAAACGTCGATATGAACTCAATGGTATGTCGAATTTTGGATTCCGGTGAGCCGATCACAAATTCGCCCTTCAAGTCAAACCGTGGAGCCCACAAAGAGGCGGCTTGGTCAACTGTCTCGGAATCGTGTGAAACTTGGGTCACAGGACCAGCGTGTTACCACGAATCCAATGGCACAAGTTTTGTCGCATTCCGACGAGTGTACACAAAGTGGGGTGATGTTTTGTGAAAGTCGCATTATGGAAACTTTTTGCGGATACGGATTGATTCCGACGCGCACACACGTCTGAATCAACTTCTACGAAAGCCCACACGTCAGGATATACCATACGCGAATTTCGGTGCAATTGGTATGTGACAAGGCGATCCCGTTTGCTGGGGCACACTCCGTATCACAAAATCTTAATTTTAAATTACCAAGTTTTTGGTCATTTTAGAGGTCGAATAATTTAAAAAATAAAATAAATTAATAAAATATAAAATAACAGCTAAATTCTCGATTATATAGAGAATAAAATACTTCAATTAGATTTTGAAAATATTAAACAGGTTGGTGGCAAATTAGGCATGAACATGGAAGTTTGGATTAAAATTTTAGACTATTTTTGGTCAGTTTTTCGGCCAACTTCCGTTCGATTTTTCGACCATTCCAGGGCACGAAAACTTGTCCCGCTTGAAGAAAATCCTAGAGGGTTAGGTTGTGAACATACACGGACAAACCGCTCGAGAAAAGGACGAGAGATGAGAGAGATATCATACCGTGAAGGGAGTGACGTTGTTGTACGAACACGCGCACGGGCGGCGGTCCGCGGTTCGGTCGCCGGAGGCGGCTCGGGGCGGCGACAGGGGGGCTCGATGGTGCTGAAGGACGGGGATCGCCGGCGGTCGGTCGGTCGGTGCGGGGCTAGGGTTATGATTAGGGCTTGAGTTTATAATATATATATATATATATATATATATATATGTATATATATATATATATATATATATATATATATATATATATATATATATATATATGTATATATATATATATATATGTATATATATATATATATAGGCAGGGAGAGAGGGGGGAAGTCTGGCCGCGGGGGTAGTCTGAGTCCTGGGGAAGTAGGAATTAGTAGAGGTTTTAGTTATCTTTTTCTTTCCTATTATTATTATTACTACTACTATTACTATTATTATTATTATTATTATTATTATTATTATTATTATTATTATTATTATTATTATTATTATTATTATTATTATTATTATTATATATTTATTCACATATATACTTACATATATAGATGGGATTATATAATAATTCAAAAAGAACATTTGCACACAAAATAAATTCTAGAAAATCTATCACCCTTTAACACGACTCCAAAAATAATAATTATTATTATTTAGTGGAATAATTCTAAATAAATATTTATATAAGTAATTTAATCAATAAAATTTATTTTCTAATTAACTATGAAAATACTCTAAAGAAATTAAATAATTTAATAAAAATATTTAAAATAAAATTTAATTTTTTTGGGGGGTTTACAGTTGTATAAGGAGGGAAGAGGAGTAGTGAATCCACAGAAGAGTTTCTGTGTTATTCGTTTGTAGTAAGGAGAGTCTCTGTGATATTAGTGTAGTAGAGGAGAGTCGTTTGGAATGGAGTGGAGTGGAGTGGAGTAGAGCGGAGGAGGAAGTAGAGATGCAGTAGCAGAGAAGGAGAACAAGAAGAGAGAGGTTTGATTTTTAATATTTTTTAATTATAATTGTTCTAAATAGTTGTATTATTTTGGTAGCCATAACTAAATTTTTATTATAAGGTTTTATTTTTAATCTTAGTCATAATTATAATTATAATCCGCATCCTAGTAGCCATAATCATTTAGTATTAACTATATTATTAAATGTTATTATAATTGTTAACATGATGAAGACAAAAAAAAATGTTTACAGAAACCGAATAATATAGTGTTATTGTTAATATTTAGCATGTTAGTCATTTTTCTAAATAGTTGTATCAGTTTAGTTTTGATAGTTAATATTCTTAATTAATTTTAATATGATGGAAGAAAAACTATTAATTATAATTATAATTTTAGTTATAATTTAATACTACTCTTTAGCAAAATAGTTATGATTATACCCTAATCATAACTATTTTGCTAATCCTAAGTAGTTAATGTTAGTGTTAGTGTTACTACGTAGTTAGTGTTAGTGTTATATTTTTTTTCTATTTCATACAGTCAACATGTTTATTATCTTATATTTTCTTTCACATGAAATAGGCAATATTTTTACCATACCGGCTTGGGCTTAATCCTCCTGAGATACAAACAACAACATATGAATTGAGTCTACATAGATTTTTTATAATATTCCACGATCACATCATGTATAATCCAGCTGATCGTGTTTTGCGACAGTTCTGGATGATACAACACATTCCTGGTGAGCCACAATGTTTCAATCGTTGTAGAGGCAATGCAACTGTCAGAGCTTGCAGATTGATTCTTGGGTAGAATTCTAGATTTTAGACACATAAGGTGGCACATTTGTCTGAAATGATGTCCTTTATTTATGATGGTAAGTTATTTCAAAGTTTAACAAATTTTACTTCAAAAATTATAAGAAATTATATGCTCATAATTCGTAATGGTGCAGCCTATGGTGATAATGCGTATAGATATTAGTGGAGAGCTCCTCTTATCAGCAATAGAGCCTACCAATATGATGAGTTTCGATTCCAACATCGAGCCATATATGATCATAGTCTCCGTAGCTATTATGATTATATAGAAGGGCTGGTACATTTTTTTATATAAAAATGTCTGTCTCCGTAGTACTTATTTATATGTCCTCTATTGAATTCTACTTGATATTTCAGCTTCCAAATTTAAATGTGGCATACCAAAATCATGAAGTGACCGACCCATTGCGCACAGCGATTGGCAATTTTTTGGCTACTTTGTAAATAGGCCAATTCCTCCCAACCCTCCATTACGTATTCCAGCAGATTATCCTTATGGTCTTGTTGGACAACGACAAGCACGCCCCCTAGAAAGTATACCTCTGTTTGGTATCAGGCTGATAATCTGCCAATGCAAGATGACGATGTCCCACATCACCAGGTTGGCGAGGGCACTTCTCAGGCGTCGGCCGGTGAGGGCACTACTCAGGCGACGGCTAGTGCAGGCACTACTCATTGGGCTGGTAATGGCACTTCTCAGCCGGCTGGCGAAGTCATTTCTTACTGGGTTGACTGGGGCACTTCTTATGCACCAGCCGGTGCGGGCACTACTCTGTGGGCCCATGAGGGAGATTCTCAGTGGGATAGCCTATTCCCCCTCGGAGTTACCAACTATACGTATATCTTAACAACTCCATCAGCACCGATGCTATCTCAAGTGGAGTACAGTCAAGGAGGTGGTGATGATGCGGTCCCGGAGAATACACGAGAAAAGAGGGACCGACTCAATCTAAGAGAGATTGATCGTCCGAACTATCGATAATTAGACAAGAGAGGTTGACAAAAAATTTATGTTAATACAAACTTTATTTGAATGTAACTATCTTTTATTTCAATAAAATTACATATTATTCTCATAAAATAAAACTACTTAAAAACTGTGATTATGCCTTCATTCTCTTGGTTGGTTTGTACATCTCCTTCTATTGTGTCCTAAACCATTACAGTTACTACATCGAAGATCTCTTGAAGCTTGATCATTCGTTATGATCCGGCTCTTCTTTGGGCTTTCCGTCTTGCATCGTACATTTGGTACTCTAATGTGACCTCTAACCAATATAATTTGGAGGTTGTAAGGGGCTATAATTGGCTCCAGGTGCGTCTCTTATACGCTTATTAATGCTTCCTTAGAAAAAGTACCTAGATAAAGACTCTCGATGCTAATATTTTTATACTTACATGCATGTACATATGGAAGCAAAGTATGACACAACTTTAAACATGAACAAGATTTTTTATCTAAGTCTACAACATATGCTCTATTTATTTTACAATCTAATATTTCAAACAAATATCTAACTATATTCAACGTTTGTAGCCGGTGATTTTCTTTTATAATAAGGGCAATAGTTTGCAACATCTTCGGACAATAATCAGTTTAAAGATTTTTAGCTTATTGTCGGTTCTGGTCCTGAAGTGTTATAATTTTGGCTCGAATTCCATCAAGTAGCGTTGTTATTAGTTTATCACATAAATTTTTAACCCAGTTATTTAGCATTCAACAAGGTTTGACATGTTAATACCTAATCTGGGACAAGAAGAATAAGCTGTTATCCAATGTGAAAAAATACGAGTTTCATCATTTACTCCAACGACCCAATTGTAAACATCTACGTTTTCAGCTTTAATTTTTTTTCAAACAATATTTTGCATCTGTTTCATTATAACATCTAGCAAGATAATCTAAACTACGTTAAAAATGTGGAAACCTGAAGGCTTTTTTTTAATTTTGTTTAAAATGTTAAATACAAAATAAATTAGGCGATTCTGGAAAGATATCATGCATAACCCTAATCAATCATTTCTGTTTACCTGATATAAAAGAAATTGTATTCCATGCATCAAAATATTTTTCAAAAGATGTTCTCAAATCGTTTAAAAACCAACTCCATGTCACCACCCACACCCGGTGTAGGGATGCAAGACGGAACAACGCCCAGCCTACGCCGCAACATCGGCCGTAAAACGCTATCTTGGTCAACTATACTATCTAAACATCTCATAATAATATAAAATCTGTCAACAATATCTCAACACAAAACTCAATCATAATTCTAAAGCACGAAAAGATATGAAGGAAGTCTAACTATACATTCGAAATATATAATAACAATAATAGAAACAATATCCAAGTCTGCACCATCTATAGGTCGAAGTCCATAGTATGTCGGACACCAATCTCTGGGATCCTCTGAAAAGTATTTTCCAGTCAGGAATGGAACAAAGTACATCTCTAACAGTAGTTCTAATCAATGATATAAACTATGTAACAGTAAATAGATATGAATATACAAGATGCCATATACATATACAAGAGATACACAATAAAGGAAATACTGAAAATAAATACAAAAATAACCAATATGGAATGAACAAAAAATACTAATGACTAAGTGAGTGAGTACCAGCTTTAACATGTGATCGGCTTAGAAACTTGCACAAGAGTAAATGGTCTGGTTAATCATACGTGTGGTGTATGATCAACACTCACAAGGAACAAGACATGCACAAGGAGGGTATGATCACATATCTACACTACATACTCTCTACCCCTGACTGGTATAGTGGATCCAACCATGGTAAGTTATGTCACATGTTTCCACAATAAGGGCGCTACTCTTCTCATAAACCAATATATGTACATGTACAAGAAGAACAATGAATAAGGCTTGCACGAGATACACCATACACTACCAGAAAAAGTCAAATTAGCGACGTCTAAAAACGTCGCTAAATAACCAAAAATCGTCGCTAATTAGGTTTAGCGACGTAATTAGCGACGTTTCAAAGCAGTCGGAAAACACCAAGTCGCTAAAACAAAAAACGTCGCTAAACGTCGCTATGCCGACATTTTTTAGCGACTTTAATGTGTCGCTAAATTTAGCGACGTTTTGCGACGCCAAGTCACTAAAAAGCGACGTTTAGAAAAGTCGCTAAACGTCGCTGATTAGCGACATCTATCGCGACGTTACACCGACGTCTTTAATGACCTGGCTATACTGCCATGTCAGCAATTGGCGACGTTTAGCGACGTAATTAGTGACGCCATTAGCGACGTCCTTAGCGACGTTTTACAGCGTCGCTAAGTAGCGACGTAATTAGCGACGTAAATTAACGTCGCTAAACGTCGCTAAACGTCGCTAATAACGTCGCTAATTTTTAAAAAAAATAAAAAAAAATAATGTGCAGAAGCAAACATTGGTGATTCCCTGCAGTTTTACATCATCTTCATCATACACACCAACATGATTCAATCTAGTTAACTATATAATCCAATTAAATTAAAGACCACAAGAAGTATCAATCCAATTAAATGTGGATAACTATATAATCCAATTAAATTAACTAAAAAATTAAAGACCACAAGAAGCATCATACATCATGTCTATTGTTGAAGTATCAATAATCCATAAATAATAATAAAAATAACTATACTACTACGGATCTGCAGGAGGCTGACCAGCGGCGCGCTTGAAGGATAACAACTCCTCATACTCGTCCCGTGGAATCGACACCGATGTCGATGGAGAAGGCAGTGACGTCGGTGGAGGCCGTGCCCGCTCCAAGTATGCGAGTCGCTGGTTGTAAGAATCCAGGGTAGATAACAGCCTCGTACTGCTATCACCCATTGAATCCTGCATCCTCGTCAGGTTCTCGCCCATCGATAGCTGTGACGCATGCATCCTCGTCAGCTTCTCGCCCATCGCTAGGTGTGACGCCTGCAGCTCCATGATGTTGCGATCATTGGAGGCTCTAATATCATTTGTCAATTCTCGTAGCTCCGTCATGCTGCGGTCGAGCATATCCAATCGTGCGATGAGCATCGGATCGTCCGCCTGCGGCTGGGATCGGGACTGGTCCTCCATACTTCGCAGCAAGTCGTCACGGAGAGACGCAATCTGACGGTCAACGGCCTCCTGGACGGCCTCCTGGACTCTGGCCGACGACTGCGAGGGCTGCGACTGCGAGGGGTGTGTGGAATGCACAACTGTCGGGGAGGCCCTAGATGACTGCGTCGCAACCAGGGCGCCATAGGAGCCCGTACCGTAGTACGTACCCCTCTGGAGACCACCAGCTGCGGTCACCCACAGGTCGTCCGCCGACGGAGATGGACTGGGCTGCGACGAAGCACCAGCCTCTCCAGGTGTAGGTGCACTAGCAGTCGCCCGCTCACGAAGCCTAAGATACTCGGCCTAGAAAAGGTTTGGAAACTCAATAATTGCCTAAGTTATATTAAAATAAACACAAAGTAAAGTAATACTTACATAGGTCTGTGAGGCCCTCTCATCAATGAGATTTCCGTCCTTGCGATGGGTGGCCAAGAAGACGGTCACCATGTTTGCATCCTCACCCCTCTGTACCTGTTAAAAATATATTTTTTATTACTAAACTTAAATATTTTTTCCAAGTACCATTTTATGGTACTTATATTAAAATAATATATTTTAAAAGAAAAAACATACCAAACGACGGAAATATTCCGTCATCGGAATCGAGCCACCACACCACTTGGCAGCATTCTGCCTAGCCGCCTTGGCCTTCTTAGACCTTTCCTTGTAGCTCGGATCGTCGAATCTAGCCCTCATCGCAGTCCACTGCTCAGGCGTGATCCAACCTTGGATCGGTTTTCCAGCACGATCACGAGCCTTCTGGTCATCCAGAGCATCTCGGATAAGCTTGGCGGCAACGGTAGGAAAGAGCCGCTCGATCAACTCGGCCCGGTGCTAAGGATAAAAATACGTTTGCTACAATAAATAATTCATTAAGTTAGCATCACGAATATGCATAAATTAGAAGATTTATTTAATATACTTTTACCTGAAAGTGCGCAAACCAGAACGCCTTCCTCTCCTCCGGAGCCTCAGAGTAGTTGATCCAAGGGCCACCGTAGTTGTTCCTCAAAAATTGGCCCAGGCGTCTCTGAACCGATGATGGACGATATCTATACAGAAATAATAACTTAGATTACTGAAAAAGTCAATATACGATGAATAAAGAGAAACACAAATATATACTAAACCATCTAATTGACTTACTTTGTACCGTCGGCCCAAATCTCTGTCCTCGTCTCCTCCGGTGGTGCGCATGGAGGATCTTGCTGATGCTGGGACAACGTCGGCACGACCTCCTCTACATGCTCATCTGTCTCCATGGTTCCGTCAGCAGGAGGAATGCTGGACGAGGGAGTACTATCACGCCTGGAACTACTATCACGCCTGGAACTACTCGTCCCAGGAGTGATGCCACGCAACGTCGTCGCAGTCGGAGATGTGACTGATCGATATACTGGAGTACTGGGCGACGATGATCCGGAACCAACAGTAGGCAGTACCGGAGTGGCACTCTGTCTACCTCGGGACCTGCCGAATCCTCCGCGTCGTCCTGTCATATCTGATAACAACATATGATGAATATAGAGAAACACAAATATATACTACATTCTACAGTCGAAATGTGATACATATCTTAAAGCATTATACAGTCAAAATATAATACATATATTCGTTAATGTCAATATCTACTTCTACATGCAATATTTACAGTCCAAATACAGTTACATTCTACATGGAATATTTTATATTTTCAATCATCTTCAGAAAATTCATCTTGTTCGCCTTCCTCGTCCTGCTCTTCCTCTTCCTCGTCTTCACTTTCATCTACTTCGTCGTCCTCTTCGGATAATTCTACATCTTCTACATTATTACTCGTGTAATGAGTAACTTCCGTTGAGTCCACATCTACAATATTTGTTACAAGAGGTAGATCGTCCTCCTGATAAGCTATTTCGTCAATGTCAAAGGTATTTCTAGCTTTAGTCTTGCATACTGTCCACCAATCCGACCTCGCTGTCCCCCGTCTAGGATAAGTTGTGAAGTACACGAGCTGAGCCTGACTTGATAGGACAAATGGTTCGTAGCCTTGATATCTACGCTTGTAGTTTATATCCACAAGGCCATGCTTGTCAATTTTCCAACCTTGATCTTGAATCGGATCGAACCATTCACACCTGAATAGCACGATATTATCAGGTTCTGGGCCATAATTATATGTCAACTCCACAATCTCTCGTAAGATGCCAAAAAAATCATTGCCCGGATTGACGTCTTTGTAGTTTGTAGATTTGATACACAAACCACTGTTTTTCGTGGAATCAAGATCCAGAAAGCTGTCTCTGATAGGAGCATTTGTTGACTTGAACCTGAACCCATTCACACAGAAACTTGGCCATATTTTTACGGCAGTAATTGGTCCCTTGGCTAGAGTCCTAATAGATTCAGTCTCGGGTGATATTAGACGATCGACCTAAATACCAAAGTAGCGATAGTAAGTTATTTGTTTTGCAAGTGCAGAAATAAAAAGTAATTACCAAGCATCTTACATATGCGCTCAACCAAGAAGAAAAATGGCATCTCATATCTTGTTCTACTTCTTCGTCTGTTATGTAGGGTCTAACCGACCTCAACTCATCATTATATGTGCTGAAAAACAATGAAGCAACTGCTGATTAGTAGTATAATAGTATCTTATACTATTACATTGAGATGATGTAAACGTGGACGTATTAATTACTTACCCCTCTAGCTTCTCCACTTCATCCTCGTCGCAATTGAGTAATATATACAATTGAGCAGCCCTTAGCTCATCGTCATTCAAATATCTCTTCTTTATTTTTCCCGAGGGCTTTCCGGATGCATTGAATACTTTGAGTATTGCATCATTAGATTCCTGATATGCGTCATCGTTTCTGGGAGCTTTCGTCCTATTAGTAGCAACATGCGGTTTGAAATACGTCGAGCAAAAGTTTGTAATCTCCTCGAGAACATAAGCTTCACAAATAGAGCCTTCAACCCGTGCCTTATTTTTTACCTTTCTCTTTAGGTGATTCAGATGGCGCTCGAAGGGGTACATCCACCGATAACCGACAGGACCACCAACACGTGCCTCATAGGAAAGTTGAATTGGCAAATGCTCCATAGAGTCGAAGAATCCAGGAGGAAACACCTTCTCGAGCTTACATAGTGTTACCGCAATGTCCCTCTCTTGCTTTTCTAGACGATCGACGAGCAACTTAGTACAACAAAGATCTCTGAAGAATATGCTCAGCTCTGTCAATGGGTCCCAAACGACCTGCGGTAAGAATTCCCGAAATGCAATCGGAATTAACCTCTCCATGAATACGTGACAATCGTGGCTCTTCATACCTACTAGTTTGTTCTCCTTGAGGTCGACGCATCTTTTCAAGTTCGACACGTACCCGTCTGGAAACTTGAGACCCTGAATCCACCTACAAAGTCTACCTTTATCCTCTTTATCCAGTGAGAAAACTGACTTAGGTTGCTTTAACTTTCCATTCCCCTCCTCTATCAAATACAATGCAGGACGTCTACATATGTCTTCTAAGTCCAACCTGGCCTTCGGATTATCTTTCGTCTTCCCCTTTACATCCATTACAGTATTAATTATGTTATCAAACACATTCTTCTCGATATGCATGACATCAAGGTAATGTCTGATCAGATTGGTGCTCCAATATGGCAGATCCCAGAATATACTCCTCTTCGTCCAGTTATGGGTGCGACCAAATCCGTCACACTTGTACCCCTTAGCAGGCTCTTCGATAGCACTTGGTAAATCTTTTACCTCTTCCCATATCGTGCATCCGGGCCACCTTGGCGGTGGATTGGCCTTCTCCACAACTCCCGCACGAAAAGCATTCCAATTCCTCCGGTACGGATGATCCTTCGGCAAAAATTGTCGATGACAATCGAAGAAGCACGGTTTGCCTCCGTGTTTCAAACGGAAAGCCTGAGAACGGTCCATGCAATACGGACATGAGAGACGACCATGGGTGCTCCATCCCGATAACATTCTATAGGCCGGAAAGTCGTTGATGGTCCACATAAGTGCTGCCCTCATCTGAAAATTCTGCTTCCTAGAAACATCGTACGTGTTGGCACCTACTTCCCACAGCTGATTCAACTCATCTATCAAAGGCTGTAAATACACATCGATGTTCCTCTTCGGATTGTTCGGACCCGGGATAATAACGGTTAGGAACATATACGGAGTCTTCATGCACATCCAAGGCGGTAGATTGTACGGAGTGACGATCACAGGCCAACACGAATACTGGGAGCCCGAAAGTCCGAATGGGGTAAAACCGTCAGAGCAGAGCCCCAATCTGACATTACGTGCTTCCTCGGCAAAATGTGGATACTCTCGATCAAAGTGCTTCCATGCTTCTCCATCGGATGGATGATCCAATACTCCTTCGATCTGTTTTCGCCTGTGCCAACTCATGTTTTCTGCAGTCTCCTTAACCATAAACAACCGCTGCAACCGCGGCATCAAAGGCAAGTAGTGCATCGAATCGGTAGGCTTCCTTGCACCGACAGACTTTCCTCTAACAGTGGCCTTGTAGCGATCAGCACCACAGAATCTGCACGCATCTTCATCCTTGTCGTCTTTGTAGTACAACATGCACCCGTAGCGACATGCATCGATTTTCTCGTATCCCATCCAAAGCGATCTCACCATCCTCTTAGATCGATAGAAGTCTTTAGGCAACTTTGCACCCTCGGGCAAGATCTCTATAATCAAATCGAGCAGTCGATTATAGCATTCTTGCGACATGTTAAAATCGGACTTGATGCTCAATAATCTTGTAACCACCTCCAACGGTGAATGATCCTCACAACCAGGATATAGTGGAGTCCTTGCATTCTCAAGCAACTCCATAAACTTTGCAGCATCGGCATTCGGTGCCTCATCAGCTGCATCATAATTGTCCGGATTGAAACTCGGTCCCGCCGCATCATAATTGTCAGGATTGAAACTAGGCCCCGCCGCATCATAAACCATGTTCACCAACCCATCGTCGTAAGCATCGTGGTCTTGGACATCCATATACGGCTCCACATAGGGCTCCGACTCCGATGCTAGAGATACAAGTTCTCCGTGCGCGGTCCACTGATAGTAATTCAGCGTAAAGCCCTTCGAGTATAAATGATACGTAACTTCCACTTCTGGATGATATTTCCTGTTGCGACATCTCACACACGGACACTTAATTTTGGTACCGTCCATGTACTGAGGGAACGCCTTGGCGAACTACAGGAACTGCTGTACACCCTCAATGAATTCATCCCGCACACCGCACATGTCATCAGGATGACGGTTGTACATCCACGAACGATGACGCAGATAGTAATTCATATCCATTTATAGATACTTCTGCAAAAATGACAGTATGTATCATATAAATCATTACATACAGTGGTTTATCACCTAGCTTCATAACTTAACCGTACTATAAAAATCATATCTGATATAATACATACTTTCATTTATCAAAGTCTAAAATAAGCAATATTCATGCTAACCCATCTTAAACCAACTAACCAATACCTGGACACTAAGCTAACTAAAACTAGTATATATAGCTCACTAAATGCAACTGAAAACGGATACTGATACAGTGGGACTTGTTGATACTTACTGATACATGGTTGCTGAAATGACACAGTGCTGATGGTTTTCCTCTTCGGTTGCCTGCTCACTGTTGCAGACCTCCTTCTCACTGCCCACTACAAGGCTCGAGCATGCCATCCCGCTTATTCTAGATACCATCTTAGTACACTCCTATCTAACATCTTTAAACATCACTAACCTACATATCTATATATACCCTATTAACACTTGACTTTATACCTTGCCTGCATCAACTCCTACAATTGCCTGTACTGATACCTCACACAGTCCCTGATACGTATCAGTGTATAAGTACTGATGACTGATACCAAACTAAAACTGAGATGCACTAAGGCATGCCTCTACACTGCCTAGGGACTGCCCCCAAGCCTAACTGACAGGCACCATTTGGGTGCACTGCTGCAGTGCCCCATGCCAGAGCCCCAAGTCTGTGTCCATGTGATATTAGTGTCTGTGTCCATGTGATATTAGTGTCTGTCTGTGTCCATGTGATATTAGTGTCTGTGTCCATGTCAAAAAACTTAATCCTAACCCTAGGTCCTTATTAGTGTCTGTGTCAGTGTGTGTGTGTCGTGTCGTGTCTGTGTCACCATCTGTGTGTGTGTGTCATGTCTGTGTCAGTATCACATGTGTTCTGAGAGAGAGAGAGAGAGAGAGAGAGAGTTAGGCTTTACCTAGAGCTCGAGGAAGAGGAGGGGGATGCCGGAGTAGCCGCGGGGGAGGTCGACGGAGCAGGCGCTCGACGGAGCGGGGGGGGCGAGGGAAATTTTGTTTCGTTTCGAAATTTCAACACATGGGGAAAAATGAAACCGAGCCCTAATTAACCAAATTTTAGCGACGTTTAGCGACGTCAAATAAGGACGTCGCTAAATTAAATTATAGCGACGTTACGGTCGTCGCTAAACACGTTGCTAAATATTTCTAATATAAACGTCGCTATTTGCGTCGCTAAACGTCGCTAACTTAGATATATTAGCGACGTTTAGCGACCAAAATTGAACTTATAGCGACTAATCTTATAAAAACTGAACATAAGTCGCTAAACGTCGTTAAATGTCGCCAATTAGCGACGTCTACCGACGTTTTATATGGAGTCGCTAAATTAGCGACGTTTTTACCTGGAGTCGCTAAAAAATGTCGCTAATCCCGCTTATTCTAGTAGTGATAAATACCAAGGAATAATATCTCATGACGAGATCTAGATATACCAATCCGTGTAACCATCGTGTCAAAAAGTCAAGGATATCTACACTAGTACAAGAGACATAGAGGATAACATAAATGATAAACTATCAGAGAATGTACTCGACTGCGGTCCAGACCAATGAATGTCAAACTATGTCCGAACTGGTATCACACAGACTTATATATGGAATATTACATTAATACAAGGTTCGAAATAAAAATAAGTTAAACTTAGTCAACTTCTAGGTCATAAAGCCATTTCTAAGTCAAAACAGTCAAACTAGGTCAACTCTAGGTCAAACTTGTCAAATTTGGTCAAACTGGCTATTTCTTAGTTGTATGAGTCCAATTCTAGGATATTAGGTGCATACACTATACAACTAGGCCATACTAGCTATACTAGGATACTAGAAAACCAACAAGATACCATATCATAAGATACATAATTTATTAGATATGAAAATATTATAATATATATACAAACAACAATATATAATACTCTTAACTAAACTAATGCTAAGTGGATACCTTGGCTTTGAACCAAAAGCGGTATCACACCACCTACACACTCATCTTGATATACAAACTCAATACCTTGAGTACAAACCAATACCTTGACATTACCTTAGTATCATAAGGTAATTCAATATCTAACATATAACTAACTACCCATACACCTCATATACACTAATATATATTTAAACTTATAACAATACTATACTAACTAACATACTAATATATCTCATGATATTTAATACCATACCAAAGATACCTCACTCTCATTACCTTGATGTAATCTTCAAGGTAATCTAGAAATATATATATATATATATATATATATATATATATATATATATATATATATATATATATATATATATATATATATGCTACCACATACCCACACTAATGATGCGCATGAACTCTCCTACTCTTCAATGACCACCAACGCATCACAAAAAAAAAAACATATACACATAATATATATATATATATATATATATATATATATATATATCATATAACAATTATAATTACAATATCTATAATCAAGGTAAATTAAATTAAAATGCAAGAAAACAAACACGTGGAGAGCATCGCACCCGTATCACACTAGATCTATAATATGCTTGCGATACGAGTCCACCACACAACCAAACATATCCCAAAGGACACGAGCAAGTCTAAAATAATAAATATGAATAATACGAATAGTCAATTGTATATCTACGTGTCCGTATCAAAATATGAAATGCACAATGCCCCGTGTCGGAGGAAAAATCTCCAAATTAATCCGTATCTCCAAATTGATGGGATACGGCCTACACATATCCAATTGTGGATACGACACTAGCCACACACAACCATACATATATCAATTTGGTCTAATTGACCAATTGACAAACACAAAATGTGTCAATCTCAAAATTCCTCCAAAATTGACACAAAAAATACCATAACTTTCTCAATATGCCTCATATGAACCTAATTCCAATTCCTTTGGGTAGCCTATGCATGTGGGGTGGTTCCTTATAGTTAATTCTCAGATTTAGAATCTAATACAAGAGGGAAAATTAAATTATACCTATTGGAAGATGGATTTCTAATAAAACCTCCAAAATTGGTGAAATTGGCCTTCAACTTGTAGATCCTTGCTCCTCTTTATAGATCCTTGCTTCCTCCTTCTAGATCCTTGCTCTACTAGTCTCTAATGGTGATTTGAGAAGAAATTGGAGAGAAATTTGGTAAAAATTTGATGTAATTTTGTTGAGGGAAATTCTAGATCTAGATTTGGAATGAAAAATAAAGAGAGAAAGTTTTTATCCCTTTTATATAGGCGTCTCTTGCCCCCTCTCTCAAGCTACTATATAAAGTCTAAAATACCCCTTGGGGCCTCTCATAAAGAAATTAATTAAGGAGGAAAGGTTCTAGTCTAATGGGTTTAACACAATTACTCATCCTCCTAATGATTGGGCTTCTAATTATTGGGCTCAATTCTAACTAGAATTAAATGTTGGTCCATATATCTAATCTACACTAGTTTGGTCCACTAAAATAAGTCCAAAAATAAATCTAACATGCTAACAATAAATAAATATTTAACATGCACAATATTTAATTAATTACTAAATGACTAAAATACTCTTCCTTAGAAAATATGGTAGTGACAAGTCTACCCCCCTTAGAAGAATTTTGTCCTCGAAATTAAAACTCTCACCCCTTTCTCTTGTGCCAGTCATACAAATTTTTTCTAGCATCAAACCCCCATCAATCACAGTCTAAAAATAGTATATATCATATAATATACCATCCTACCATTCTACTGAAAGAGAAATCATACTTGGATATAGTCTCTTAACTATCATGAAATTCAGTTTTTGTCCTGCTGAGTGTCTCCCTCTACTGTTGCAGGATAATTTGTTATGCCACCTGTGGCCTATTCCATCACACACTAAGCATTCATTAATCATCAACCTAGTCAAGATATTTTTAATACCGAGGGTTACCAAATACTCGTGATATACTATAGTTCTAGGTCATGGACATGCTTAACTCACTGGAACTCGCTAACTAGGATACTACACGAAATATCGCTAAAATACTACTTATCTTATCCGTTTTAGTTCTTGTAATCACTAAAATTTTTCAAGCATTCTCTTGCAAGGAACACTTGTATACTTTTTCCATCATGTGTTTTATTAGCACACCCTTGTCCAACTTGAATACTCTCAATATGATGCCTTACTCAAATCTTGTTACTGTCTACACAAGGCACCAGCTCTTATATGGCACTCTAGATGACATTCTCATACTAAGTTACTCATGTCTCTCCTCTATATTATTATATTATTTACTAAAATGCTTGTGCCTAAACTTTCATAATACTTGAGGTTCTCCGGCTCTTGTTACTAGGGTATCTCTTTCTATCTGATACTTGGTGCAACTCATCCTCTAACATTTATTAATCATCCTAAGGTTCTTACCTATACATTAGTATCACAATACATACACAATTACCTTTTAGCCATTACAACACCATGACATCTCACTGGTATCCTTATACCCCTCGTACTATTCTCTGATACATACGACCTCTATACTTAAAATTAGCAAGGTACTATACCTACTAAACGTACTTATATATATATATATATATATATATATATATATATATATATATATATATATATATATATATATATATATATATATATATATATATATTGTCTCTCTCCTCTACTGCTTGGATCACTTGTACCAATAATTCCAAATGATATTATATCCATATTAACTGATACACCAATCCAATATCATTACATAAGGTACTTACTATTACTAGCACATTACTCAACTAATCCCTGATATAGAAATACTAGCACTAGCTTTCTAACTACACAACATATGTCCTTAATGTTCTAGGACACTAGCTTCATCATTAGATCACCTCATTACATTCACTAAAACTCATGATCACTTGTATCCAATGCTCTAGTTATTAACTTCTATAATACACATGTTTCACTTCACTCTCAAAGGCAGGCATATGGTTCCATATCTCTATTGATGTATATGTATCTCTAGTCAAACCTTTTACAGACGGATACACAAATCAGTAATATACTACATATCTTCCATTACCAATCTTGATATTTCTTAACCCATGACATACTATTAATACTCAAGCTTCCACTTTCTGATACTCATGAACTTTCACACTGACACTCATCACCCAGTGTACATCATGTACACAATTTTTTGACACTTATCCCATATATTGCTTCCAATACATCACTAGCCTCAATATCAGGTAATATACCCATCACTAGTCATATACTGGTGCACTCCTATCTACTTACATCAATGCTTTACTTTACCTTAACACAAGTCTTACTACTTTAGCACGATGTATTCTTATTCCCTCACACTCTCCTATACACTTATGGGTACCATTCTACTATGGCATACTCACTAATACCCTTTATGCATATATATTTCTTTACTCTTGACACACCCAAGTATCAACCACCCAATTGAATATAATGCTCAATTAATTTCCAACACAATCCCGTGATACTTAATTGTTTACATGGATCACCAAACTACATGAATTCATAACTATCCAGAGCATACATGCTGATACTGATACTAAATCATGGAAACACCACTGATACTCTCTACTCCCCCTTCTACCTATAGTACCCATACTATCTATAATGACACCTATCATAAAACTATTGCTATAAGGTACTACACTATGGATTATCTCTATATTGATTCCTATTGCTCTCATGCCCAACCAAGAACCACTTACAGACTCACAAACCACACTCCCAACAGTCAATACTGATACTCAAGACACAGACCTAATTGTAATTCACCAATTATTACACTAACAAGGAACCCTAATGGAATGAATCTTTACAAGGAACTGGACTAAAGAACTGAAGGTATCTCTATTGCTAAGCTAAAGAACAATGGAATAAGTCCTATAATAACATGAGTAGAAAAATATTGAGATGATACTTTAAGAACCAATTTAAGATACAACCCGATAATCATACACATCTGTCCGAAATTATGACACTCAGAATCCTCGCCACGCTAGTAAGCATAGCTGCGATAAACGATAGATCCCATAACTTAGGTATGCACTTCTATAATCATGTCGTCTAGAATCCTCGCTGTGCCGACTAGTATAGCTGCGAGAAATTCTAAATTTCATAACTAAGATATGTACATCCAAAGTCAGGTCCCTATATTTTCGCCACACCAGCTAATATGGCTGTGATAAACTCTATGCTTCATAACCAAAGCAGTCGTTTCACCTTTCTCACTGTCCTCATCAACATATGTCATCAGATGATACCGTAATTTAATCCGTAAAATTTATCTTGATATGAAATAAAACTCAATAACGAACACCAAGAATTAAAATCAACCGATTACCAAGAATCAAATTCAATAACAACAAGTGAGAGCAGACAGGAACAAGGAAAATATTTGAATTGTAATTTATAATAAGATTCTCAAGGGTCGTCCCAGGAATCTCTCAAAAAATTTGTGATTGAGTATCCTCTCTCATCCTAATATCTTATATCCTATATCCTATCGCAGGCTCGCAGTAGTACAACTAAATCGTCGTACTACCACGACATCGCTCAACTTGCGAAGCCTGGCCTGCATGGTCTACCACTAAAAATGTGTTATGACCCGCACCCGGTGTAGGGATGCAAGTCGGGAATAACGCCCAGCCTATGCCGCAGCATCGATGGTCGAACGTTGTCTTGGTCAACTTTACTATCTAAACATTTCACAATAATATAAAATCTGCCAACAATATCTCAACACAAAACGCAATCATAATTCTAAATCACAAGAACATATGAAGGAAGTTTAACTATACATTCAAAATATATAATAACAATAATAGAAACAATATCCAATCTCATACTATATACCGGAAACAAATCTGGTACCAAAATGTTAAATAAACTAACTATAAAAAACTAGTGATCCGGATGAACCTCCAAGCAATCACTCAAGAACTAGTGGGTCCAAGTCTGTACCATCTATAGGTCAAAGTCCATAGTATGTCGGACACTAATCTCCGGGATCCTCTAAAAAATATTTTCCAGTCAGGAATGGAGCAAAGTACATCTCTAACAGCAGTTCTAATCAATGATATAAACTATGTAACAGTAAATAGATATAAATATACAAGATGTCATATACACATACAAGAGATACGCAATAAAGAAAATACTGGAAATAAATACAAGAATGAGCAATATGGAATAAACAAAAAATACTAATGACTAAGTGAGTGAGTATCAGCTTTAACATGTGATCGGCTTGGGAACTCGCACAAGAGTAAATGGCCTGGTTAATGATACGTGCGGTGTATGATCAACACTCACAAGGAACAAAACATGCACAAGGAGGGTATGATCACATATCTACACTACATACTCCCCACCCCCGACTGGTATAGTGGATCCAACCATGGTACGTTATGTCACAGGTTTCCACAAGAAGGGCGCTACTCTTCTCTTAAACCAATGTATGTACATGTACAAGAAGAACAATGAATAAGGCTTGCACGAGATACACCATAAATACCAAAAAATAATATCTCATGACGAGATCTGGATATACTAATCCGTGTAACCATCGTGTCAAGAAATTAAGGATATCTATACTAGTACAAGAGACATAGAGGATAACATAAATGATAAACTATCAGAGAATGTACTCGACTGCGGTCCAGAGCAATGAATGTCAAACTATGTCCGAATTGGTGTCACACAGACTTATATATGGAATATTATATTAATACAAGGTTCGAAATAAAAATAAGTTAAACTTAGTCAACTTCTAGGTCATAAAGCCATTTCTAAGTCAAAACAGTCAAACTAGGTCAACTATAGGTCAAACTTGTCAAACTTGGTCAAACTGGCTATTTCTTAGTTGTATGAGTCCAACTCTAGGATATTAGGTCCATACACTATACAACTAGGCCATACTAGCTATACTAGGATACTAGAAAACTAACAAGATATCGTATCATAAGATACATAATTTATTAGATATGAAAATATTATAATATATATACAAACAACAATATATAATACTCCTAACTAAACTAATGCTAAGTGGATACCTTGGCTTTGAACCAAAAGCGGTATCACACCACCTATACACTCATCTTGATATACAAACTCAATACCTTGAGTACAAATCAATACCTTGACATTACCTTAGTATCACAAGGTAATTCAATATCTAACATATAACTAACTACCCATACACCTCACTATACACTAATATATATTTAAACTTATAACAATACTATACTAACTAACATACTAATATACCTCTTGATATTTAATACCATACCAAAGATACCTCACTCTCATTACCTTGATGTAATCTTCAAGGTAATCTAGAAATAATACTAACCAATGCTAACTAGTGCTTATGTATATATATATATATATATATATATATATATATATATATATATACTAACTTACTAATATATACATAACTTATCAATATATACAACAAACTTATCAATATATATACTAACTTATCAATATATACACTAACTTATCAATATATATAACTAACTTATCAATATATACCATAACTTATCAATATATATACTAACTTATTAATATATATAACAATAAGCACAACTTACTGCAGCTTACTGTAGCTCACTATAGCTTACTGTAGCTTATCACCGCTTACTGCTTCTGCTTCAGCTTCTGCTTCTGCTTCTGTTTCAACTGCTTACTGCTGCTTCTGCTGCTGCTTCTGCTTCAGCTTCAGCTTCAGCTTCTACTGCTTCTCGGCTTACTGCTTCCTGCTTCATTTCAGCTGCTTCTCTCATCTTTTCTTCCACTGCTTATCATTGTTTTTCTTCACTGTTTTTTTTGTTTTTTCACTGTTTTTCCATTGTTTCTTCTCCCTTCAAGCTCACACACATAAATACACACCTTATATATATATATATATATATATATATATATATATATATATATATATATATATATATATATATATATTTGAGAAGTACATAAACTTTCTACTCTCCAATGACCACCCACACATCACATGAATTTTAGAACATACATATAAATATATATATACATATATCTATATACATACATACATACATACATACATACATCTCTCTCTCTCTCTCTCCCTCTCTCTCTCTCTCTCTCTCTCTCTCTATATATATATATATATATATATATATATATATATATATATATATATATATATGCTACCACATATCCACACTAATGATGCGCATGAACTCTCCTACTCTTCAATGACCACCAACGCATCAAAAAAAAATATATACACATAATATATATATATATATATATATATATATATATATATATATATATATATATATATATATGTATACATATATATATCATATAACAATTATAATTACAATATCTATAATCAAGGTAAATTAAATTAAAATGCAAGAAAACAAACACGTGGAGTGCATCACACCCGTATCACACTAGATCTACAATACGCTTGCGATACGAGTCCACCACACAACCAAACATATCCCGAAGGACACGAGCAAGTCTAAAATAATAAATATAAATAATACGAATAGTCAATTGCATAGTCAAAATATAAAATACACAATGCCCCGTGTCGGAGGAAAAATCTTCAAATCAATCCGTATCTCCAAATTGATGGGATACGGCCTACACATATCCAACTGTGGATACGACACTAGCTACACACAATCATACATATATCAATTTGGTCTAATTGACCAATTAACAAACACAAAATGTGTCAATCTCGAAATTCCTCCAAAATTGACACAAAAAATACCATAACTTTCTCCATAGGCCTCTTATGAACCTAATTCCAATTCCTATGGATAGCCTATGCATGTGGGGTAGTTTCTTATAGTTAATTCTTAGATTTAGAATCTAATACAAGAAGGAAAATTAAATTATACCTATTGGGAGATGGATTTCTAATAAAACCTCCAAAATTGGTGAAATTGGCCTTCAACTTGTAGATTCTTGCTCCTCTTTATAGATCCTTGCTTCCTCCTTCTAGATCCTTGCTCTTCTAGTCTCTAATGGTGATTTTGGAAGAAATTGGAGAGAAATTTGGTAAAAATTTGATGTAATTTGGTTGAGAAAAATTCTAGATCTAGATTTGGAATGAAAAATAAAGAGAGAAAGTTTTTATACCCTTTATATAGGCCTCTCTTGCCCCCTCCCTCAAGCTACTATGTAAAGTCTAAAATACCCCTTGGGGCCTCTCATAAAAAAATTAATTAAGGAGAAAAGGTTCTAGTATAATGGGTTTAACACAATTACTCATCCTCCTAATGATTGGGCTTCTAATTATTGGGCTCAATTCTAAATAGAATTAAATGTTGGCCCATATATCTAATCTACACTAGTTTGGTCCACTAAAACAAGTCCAAAAAAAATCTAACATGCTAACAATAAATAAAAATTTATCATGCACAATATTTAATTAATTACTAAATGACTAAAATACTCTTTCTTGGAAAATATGGTAGTGACAAGTCTACCCCCCTTAGAAGAATTTTGTCCTCGAAATTAAAACTCTCACCCCTCTCTCTTGTGCCAGCCATACAAATTTTTTCTAGCATCAAACCCCCATCAATCAAAGTCTAAAAATAGTATATATCATATAACATACCATCCTACCATTCTACTGAAAGAGAAATCATACTTGGATATAGTCTCTTAACTATCATGAAATTCAGTTTCTGTCCTGGTGAGTATCTCCCTCTACTGGTGCAGGATAATTTGCTATGCCACATGTGGCCTATTCCATCACACACTAAGCATTCATTAATCATCAACCTAGTCAAGATATTTTTAATACTGAGGGTTACCAAATACTCGTGATATATTATAGTTCTACGTCATGGACATGCTTAACTCACTGGAACTCGCTAACTAGGATACTACACGAAATATCGCTAAAATACTACTTATCTTATCCGTTTCAGTTCTTGTAATCACTAAAATTTTCTAACCATTCTCTTGCAAGGAACACTTGTATACTTTTTCCTCATGTGTTTTATTAGCACACCCTTGTCCAACTTGAATACTCCCAATATGATGCCTTACTCAAATCTTGTTACTGTCTACACAAGGCACCAGCTCTTATATGGCACTCTAGATGACATTCTCATACTAAGTTACTCATGTCTCTCCTCTATATTATTATATAAGTTACTAAAATGCTTGTGCCTAAACTTTCATAATACTTGAGGTTCTCCGGCTCTTGTTACTAAGGTATCTCTTTCTATCTAATACTTGGTGTAACTCATCCTCTAACATTTGTTAATCATCCTAAGGTTCTTACCTATACATTAGTATCACAATACATACACAATTACCTTTTAGCCATTACAACACCATGATATCTCACTGGTATCCTTATATCCCTCGTACTATTCTCTGATACATACGACCTCTATATTTAAAATTATCAAGGTACTATACCTACTAAACGTACTTCTATATATATATATATATATATATATATATATATATATATATATATATATATATATATATATATATATATATATATATATTGTCTCTCTCCTCTACTGCTTGGATCACTTGTACTAATAATTTCAAATGATTTTATTTCCATATTAACTGATACACCAATCCAATATCATTACACAAGGTTTCTAACTACACAACTTATGCCCTTAATGTTCTAGGATACTAGCTTCATCATTAGATTACCTCATCACATTCACTAAAACTCATGATCACTTGTATCCATTGCTCTAGTTATTAACTTCTATAATACACATGTTTCACTTTACTCTCAAAGGCAGACATATGGTTCCATATATCTATTGATGTATATGTATCTCTCCTCAAACCTTTTACAGACGGATACACAAATCAGTAATATACTACATATCTTCCATTACCAATCTTGATATTTCTCAACCCATGACATACTATTAATACTCAAGCTTCCACTTTCTGATACTCATGAACTTTCACACTGACACTCATCACCCACTGTACATCCTGTACATAATTTTTTGACACTTATCCCATATATTGCTTCCAATACATCACTAGCCTCAATATCAGGTGATATATCCATCACTAGTCATATACTGGTGCACTCCTATCTACGTACATCAATGCTTTACTTTACCTTAACACAAGTCTTACAACTTTAGCATAATATATTCTTTTTCCCTCACACTCTCCTATACACTTATGGGTACCATTCTACTATGGCACACTCACTAATACCCTTTATGCATATATATTTCTTTACTCTTGACACACCCAAGTATCAGCCACCCAATTGAATATCATGCTCAATTAATTTCCAACACAATCCCGTGATACTTAACTGTTTACCTGGATCACCCAACTACATGAATTCATAACTATCCAGAGCATACATGCTGATACTGATACTAACTCATGGAACCACCACTGATACTCTCTACTCCCCCTTCTACCTATAGTACCCATACTATCTATAATGTCACCTATCATAAAACTATTGCTATAAGGTACTACGCTATGGATTATCTCTAGATTGATTCCTATTGCTCTCATGCCCAACCAAGAACCACTTACAGACTCACAAACCACACTCCCAACAGTCAATACTAATACTCAAGACACAGACCTAATTGTAATTCACCAATTATTACACTAACAAGGAACCTAATGGAATGAATCTTTATAAGGAACTGGACTAAAGAACTGAAGGTATCTCTATTGCTAAGCTAAAGAACAATGGAACAAGTCCTATAATAACATGAGTAAAAAAATATTGAGATGATACTTTAAGAACCAATTTAAGATACAACCCGATAATCATACACATCTGTCCGAAATCATGACACTCAGAATCCTCGCCACCCTAGTAAGCATAGCTGCGATAAACGATAGATCCCATAACTTAGGTATGCACCTCTATAATCATGTCGTCTAGAATCCTCGCTGTGCCGACTAGTATAGCTGCAAAAAATTCTAAATTTCATAACTAAGATATGTACATCCGAAGTCAGGTCCCTATGTTTCCGCCACACCAGCTAATATGGCTGCGATAAACTCTATGCTTCATAACCAAAGCAGTCGTTTCACCTTTCTCACTGTCCTTATCAACATATGTCATCAGATGATACCGTAATTTAATCCGTAAAATTTATCTTGATATGAAATCTAACTCAATAACGAACACCAAGAATTAAAATCAACCGATTACCAAGAATCAAATTCAATAACAACAAGTGAGAGCAGACGGAAACATGGAAAATATTTGAATTGGAATTTATAATAAGATTCTCAAGGGTTGTCCTAGGAATCTCTCAAAAAAATTGTGATTGAGTATCCTCTCTCATCCTAATATCTTATATCCTATATCCTATCGCATGCTCGCAGTAGTACAACTAAATCGTCGTACTACCACGACATCGCACAACTTGCCAAGCCTGACTGTCACGCCCCAGTCCCAAAATACGTAGGACCAGGAATACGTGACACGCCAGCTACGTATTCGACCAGACTCTGGTCTGACTCGAATACGTATAAGCTATAATATAAAGGACACTATCTAGATATTCCATAAATGTAAATCTCTATGTCTCAATCCACAATGTACAGAAGTATACAAAAAAGAGCTATATGTGCTAGAGTCGGCCGCCCAATAACACACTAACTCGAATAGGCTCGAGAAGAAGTATGAGTCTATAAAAACTAGGCTACAACAGCAGATGAAATAAATAATATAAAATAACCATAATGCCGGTAGATATAATGTGAGTACCTGGTATAGTGCTTGCAAGACATACCACTCCCTTAATATCTCCAAGTGCTCCACAATCATCTATGCTGCAAAACTGGCAGGGAACCAGGTCCTCAGAGGGACGTAACAAGGTATAGAAATACAGCATGCCAAGTAAACAGAAAGTACAAGTGCACGACAGGGTACTCTATCATAACCAACTAGTGTAACACAGTTTAAAGACAATATTCGACGCGTGGGCTGTCCAAAATAAAACCGTAGATACGGACACGGAAACACACGGCATGTACCGCAGCTCCGGGCAAAGAGTCACACGGGTGATACGACTACACTAGATACAGGATCACTACAGAAACAATACATATATATATAAGCGCATGCAGAGTAGTCCAAACGTCTAGTAACTGTCTTCCCCATCCCAAGCGGTCAACGATTGTGCGTTGGACCTGAACCTCTAACTACAGTCTCGACTCACGGAAGTAACTCAACAGACGCGACCCTAAGGTCGTCCCAGTCTCTGGTCATGATGTCAGTATCAGGATACAGGAATTTGGCACGATCATAGTGTATGAGTGTGTCCTAGGGTGTCGATGTACTCAGGTACGTGCATCGAGGTACTACAAAGCATCTAACAATTATTCTAAGACGTTACGACGAACGTCAGCACCCGGTTGTGATCCGGACGTGAGGTATCGAACGTCAACATAAATACGTGCATAATGTACATAACAAAACAATAAATATCTATAAACTGAAATACAGGATGGCAAAGTACACTTGCCTGCGTGCGGCTGCTGATGACGGGGATCTGGTACCGCGTCCAAGTCCTCAGGTCCCGTAGTACCTAGAGATGAGATAAAAACCAGAATCAATAATCTATTCTACGTCAAGCAGGGATGTGACACACGTCTAAACATATACTCAGACTCAGCTAAAACTCACAGGGACACGACGCTAGGGGGTTGACCAAGGTTGCCTAATGGCACATTTCAAATTCAATCAATCACCCGTTTAATACCACCAGAATATTCCTCAATCATATACCTTTAGCTATCACTCGTCTTAAAACTACTCCTCGATCCATTTCACTATTATTTCTCAGTATACTATATTCACCACGATATTCAGTTAATCTACCCCTGATCAAATCCTCCGCTTTACCTCAGGGTTCACAGACGTTAACATGTACATTGACATATCTCACTAAATAAATAATCAATATTTCTCAGTCCTCAATCACTGTCTCATGGTTTGATATTATACCTATTTCATAATCAATCGCCTGCGTCCAATGTCCATCCATATTTTAATATCATAATAATATCAGCTCAATTTACGATAATCATTACGCGTATATTAAATAGGATATCACCCTAAATATCTCGTATGGTACTTTAAAACATTTCCAAGCATCATGCGTATATACTCTATGTCCTCAATCAATTTATTTTTAAACCATAAGTATTTAACTTAACGTTTCACCATCAATGTATATTACGACTTTGTTATTAAACCAAAAATTCTATATGTATTTGATACACTAACATAAATCTATTTCATACTCAAACCCTAAACTCAGATCCATTTTCTCAATCCCTAACTTCTTCAAACTTCACATGTCGACCATAATATTGCAATACCCAAAACCCTCAATATTAGCCAAGTTATATAAAAGCAAATAATCAACAACACTTAAACATTTACCCTAAACTAATAATACATAAATCAATATATACAAAGTTTGAGAGAGGGGGGAAGTCTTTCACCTTGGACGAGGTGTAGCTGGCCGGAGGGGTGCCGTGGTGGTCGAACGTCGGTACGCCGCGTCGACTGGAAGCACTCGGTTCGCCGGAGAATGGGCCGACCGACTGGGGATTCAACAAGTGGCCGGAGAATGGCAGTCGAGGGGAGGTATTCGACTCTGCGGAGATGGCGTTGATAAAGACGATGGTGGTGGTGGGAACAACCAGTGGCCGGAGGGAGCTACTGCAGTACGGTGGTGAACGGGGATGACTGGCCGGAGGTGGAGTGTGGGCGGAGGAGTGCTGGTCAGCAGGGTGGAGGTCTCGCCGGAGAAGAGTGGAGGAAATGGTGGAAGCAGTAAAGTCGACGATGTCTATATAGGGGTGTTCGCCGGAGTGGGGAGTCGAGGGGGCAGTGCAGGAGAAATATGCAATCGGGGTTGGTTCGACGCCGGAGTATAGGCTCGAGTGGCGAAGCAGATCCGGAGTGATTGCTGTACTGTCGGAGTTGAGGGCGGTGCACCACCGGATGGAGCTGCTCAGGCCGGAGTGGGTCAGCAAGCCGGCCGGAGAGAATGCTCGACAGCAGCTCGGTCAGTTGAGCCGTGGTCGGCCGAAGAGAGACTGCACAGCGGGATTGGTTCAACCGGTCGGAGTGAACGCGGGCTGTGTTCGAACTGACCGGAGCGGTCGGCTCTGTCGAAGTTAGGCGGGTCAGGGGAAGCTGCTGCGGACCAGAGCCGCCATGGGTTTGCTGCAGACCGGAGCCTCCGGGTGCTGAAGTCGGAGCCGCGCGGTGCTGCAGTCCGGAGCCGCCGGGTGCTGCTGTCCGGAGCCGCGCGGTGCTGCAGTCGGCCAGAGTTGGGGATCAGTATAGTCGGTTGCCAGCCGCAGACCAGAGTTCGCCGGAGAGAAATCAGCCGCCGACCGAAAGTCCATCAGGAAGAAGAAAGGAAGAAGAAGAAGAATGGAAGAAGAAGAAAAAAGTTATGTATGGAAAAAAAATTATATGGAGGAGGGAGGAGAGAGAGAGAGAGAGAGAGAGGGGGGGTTCTAGGCTCCTTGGGATTAGGGTCTGCTTGGGGAGTTGTGAGGATGAGGTGATGTGATGTTTTATAGGGGAGTGGTGAATGGATGGAGGGTGGAGATGCTCCTATTCAAAATGGAGGGATAGGATTTCTCATGAGAAGGATCATTTCTTCATGAGAAAAAATGATGAGGGGAAGTTTAATTCGGTCCCAAATTTTGTGACCACTCCATGTGATTTTGGCCAATAGGGTGGGGGCACCTAAAATCACTAAATTGTAACTTAGCCCCTTAAATTCGAGAAATTGCACGAACACATAAAATGACACAAAAACTGTGGAGAAAAATGCGGTTGATGATTTGCATGGCGAGGGGGTGTTGGAGGTTTGGCACGGGTTTAATTTTATGGCCAAAGGGATTTATTAAGGATTAAAATAGGATTAGGCAAAATTGGTATCCCCGATTTAAATAGAATTAAAGTGTCCCGCGCTTTTAAATTAATTGGGGGCACTTAGGGTCAAAATCCGAAAATGATGCAAAGGTCAAAAATTGTGGGGACTTGGAGTCAGTCTTGGACCCTTTAGTTGGTCCGGCTCAACAGGTTAAGTTGGTATCTCAAAATTTAGGGTAACGACACAGGTATCCGACACGGAATTAAATATGGATTATGGTTTCGGAAAATTGTGCAATTAATTTAGAGCACAACGAAATCTGATTTTGAGAGACGGAAAAGTCCAGTGCCTAATTTGGCGGGTCAAGTCAGAAGTACAATAATTCGATGGAATTTATGTGCTGAAATTGGGCTCCGAATAATTTACAATGATAGGGCGCGCCAAGGGTCTTAATTTAATGAATTAAATACCAGATAAAATTATCTCCACTCTAAACCTCGACATCTGCTACCAAAACTAAAATTTTCCAAATCTAACCCTGACTATCTACAGAATAAATCGAAGGGGTTTACATTCTTCCCAACTTAGAAAAATTTTGTCCCCGAAATTAGAAGTAAAGCACGATAATATCTAAAAGAATTTTAAAACAACTAGTAATCTAATGTCGTACGAAAATTCGTACCTTGCTCCTCAAATAAGTACGGGAATCACTGCCGAATAGAATCCTCGTGCTCCCAAGTAGACTCGCCTGGTGAATGGTGCTTCCATGCCACTCTGACCAGTCGAATCGTCTGCCCTCTCAAAGTCTTCTCACTGCGATCGAGGATCTCAACTGGCTGCTCTACGTAAGACAGACTGGGCCCGACTGTAATCTCCGAATGATCAAGCACGTGGCTAGGGTCTGCGACATATCTCCTCAGCTGCGATACGTGAAATACGTCATGTACTCCCTCTAATGATGGAGGTAATGCAAGACGGTAAGCCACTTCGCCAACTCGTTCCAAAATATCAAAAGGTCCGATATACCTCGGACTCAGCTTACCTCTGCTTCCGAATCTGATGGTACCTCGAGTGGGCGATATCCTCAAAAATACATGGTCACCCTCCTTGAATTCCAATGGTCTGCGGTGCGCATTTTCCCAGTGTTTCTGTCTGTCCTGTGCTGCGCGCAGGTGGCTCTGAATCTGGACCTTCTCCACTGTCTGTGTCACCAACACTGGACCGAGTATCTGACGCTCTCCCACGTCACTCCAACAAACTGGCGACCTATATTTCCTGCCGTACAGTGCCTCCTAAGGTGCCATCTGTATGCTGGCCTGGTAACTGTTATTGTAGGAGAATTCCACCAAGTGTAGGTGGTCCTCCCAAGATCCTCCAAAATCAATCATGCATGCTCTCAACATATCCTCTAATATCTGTATCGTGCGCTCTGACTGACCATCAGTCTGTGGATGATATGCAGTGCTGAACTTGAGGCGAGTTCCTAGGCTCTCCTGCATACTCCGCCAAAAATGTGACGTGAATATGGAATCACGATCCGATATAATGCTGACAGGCACTCCATGTAATCGTACTATCTGCCTCATATACATGCCAGCTAGTATCTCTGTAGATTACCCAACTCTGAAGGACAAGAAATTTGCAGACTTGGTGAGTCTGTCCACCACAACCCAAATTGCATCCTTCCCGCTAGGGCTTCGCGGGAATCCTGTGACGAAGTCCATGGTAAGGTGTTCCCACTTCCACTCGGGAATGGGAAGCAGCTGCAATAGTCCTGCAGTTCTCAGGTATTCAGCCTTGTCTTGCTGACATACCAAGTGTCTTGCCACGAATCTCACAATCTCTCTTTTTATCCCATGTTACCAGTAATGTTGCCTCAAATCTCGGTACATCTTCGTACCCCATGGATGAATGGAATAAATTGAACTATGTGCCTCGGTCATCAACTCTTGGCGTAGCTCGCCACTCGGAACATATAGGCAATCTCCATACCTCAATGTTTCGTGTTCATGAATCCTGAGTCCTGTTTGCATGTCGACCTCTGTTCTCTCTCGCAGACGTCGAAATCTCGCATCTGTAGGCAATGCTGCCTTGATCCTCTCAATGAACCTCGAGACTGGCCATATGTCCATCCATGCCTGACAATACATTCTCAATCCTGAGTTCCTGAAAATCCTCTAATATTTGGCGACGAGTCGTTAGCTATATTCGCCTTGCCAGGGTGGTACTGCGACTTGATTTTATAATCTGTCATCAATTCCAGCCAGTGTCTCTGTCTCATGTTGAGCTCCTTCTTTGTGTAGGCATACTTCAGACCTTTGTGTTCTATATAAATCTCAACACGTTCTTTATAAGGGTAGTGTCGCCATAACTTTAGTGCAATATCACTGCAACTAGCTCTAGACTATGCATCGGATAGTCCTTCTCATGAACTTTCAGCTGTCCTGATGTGTAGACTATCTATTCCATCTGAATATATCTCATATTTGTGGAGCTTGGCGTACTGCCTTTCTGTCTCAACATCTCCAATACGATCCTGAGATGTCTCTTATGCTCCTCCTGGCTCTTGGAACATACCAATATGCCATTGATAATTATCACCACGAACTTATCTAAGTACTGGTGGAAAATACTGTTCATTAGGCTCATAATTACTGCTGTCGCATTGGTTAAACCAAACGGCATGACTAAAAACTCATAGTGGCCATATTTTGTCTAAAAGGCCGACTTCGGGATGTCCTCTCTCCGTACCTTGATCTGATGTTAGCCTGATTTGAGATCGATCTCTGTGAATACAAAATGCGCTGCTATGCTAATCAAGTAAATCATCGTTGCGTAGCATAGGGTACTTGTTCCTTATCGTTACAACACTTAATGCCCTGTAATCGTTACGCAACGTACGGTCCCGTCCTTCTTCGGTACAATATGATGGGTACTCCCCATGGAGAACACTAGCCCGACTGAAACTCTTGTCTAAGTGATCCTCTACTATGGACCTTCAACGCAAGCAACTCTTTCGGTGCTAGTCTGAAGACGGGAAAATTTTATCTCTCTGTCAGGTGGCAGGACAGAAAGATTCTCTAGAACCACATCCTCAAACTCTGATATAATACGGGGGTATACTGGTTCACCTTCTGCAATGTGTGTCTCTAAGGTAGATGGGCACCATGTTCCCGGGCTCCCTGAAGCAACTCAAACTCAGGGTAATCTGGTGGTCATAAATAATGTAATCACGTCGACAATCTCGCGTCGTGAGGTATTGGCTCAACCAACCCATGTCTAGGATAAGGTCATAGTGTAGACTAAACCTCAAAAATAAATTCTCTTGTTCTATTTTCAACATCAATCCCCAAAAGAAAATGTTTCCTTACCTAATGTAAAATTTCTCTTCTCCACAAGGTTTTCCTTAAAATTTAATTATTCGAATTTCTTCTTTTCGTTATTCATCTCTCCAAGTCACAATTACAATTATAATAATGATGTCACCCAAGCACATACTAAAATTTCTGGTATTATATCATCATCTTCCAAGTGAGAGCTTGAAATTTTATCTCCTCTAGTCCATAATGTCATTCCTGGTATTGCTATCATATACAACCACTAGTTTCCATCATCAGGCTATGCATTTCCCTAAATTATTCTAGGTCATGATCAACAATCCTTCCAGCTCTTAGTACTTCCAAGATCACTGCTACCTCAAGCACGGGTAGGGTACTACTGGGTCCAACTCTCTTGCCAACCTTCCACACTAGTTCTAGAATCCAAAGAACCCATCAATCTATCCTGATAAGGTAACAATCTTCTCCGAGAAAGGTATATGAATTCTGTCTCCTGTCATCTGGTCTTCGATCTTCTTCTGGAGGGAAGTCATCAGTCACAAGCATTCGTCTCCCCGAACAATAGGGGACGAGGAACAAGGATAGCGATAATGACGAAGATTGAACGAATGCAAAGTGGAAGTCCAAGGGCGATAATCACATACAAAGAGTTTTAAAATCGATTATGGATTGAGATCCTATTCAACAATCATAACATATATTCCTAATTTGCAGGCTCGCTTGGGACAGTCAGGTGACCAAGACGATTTAAATCGGACCTGCATGGGCTACCACAAAAATATGTCACTCTCCAGTCCCAAAATATATAGGACCAGGAATACGTGACACGCCAGCTACGTATTCGACCAGACTCTGGTCTGACTCGAATACGTATAAGCTGTAATATAAAGGGCACTATCTAGATATTCCATAAATATAAACCTCTATGTCTCAATCCACAATGTACAGAAGTATACAAGAAAGAGCTATATGTGCTAGAGTCGGCCGCCCAATAACACACTAACTCGAATAGGCTCGAGAAGAAGTATGAGTCTATAAAAACTAGGCTACAACAGCAGATGAAATAAACTATGTAAAATAACCATAATACCGGTAGATATAATGTCAGTACCTGGTATAGTGCTTGCAAGATATGCCACTCCCTCAATATCTCCAAGTGCTCCGCAATCATCTATGCTGCAAAACTGGCAGGGAACCAGGTCCTCAAAGGGACGTAACAAGGTACAGAAATACAGCATGCCAAGTAAACAGAAAGTACAAGTACACGACAGGGTACTCTATCATAACTAACTAGTGTGAAACAGTTTAAAGACAATGTTCGACGCGTGGGCTATCCAAAATAAAATCGTAGCTCCAGACACAGAAACACACGGCACGTACCGCAGCTCCGGGCAAAGAGTCACACTGGTGATACAACTACACTAGATACAGGATCACTACAGAAACAATATATATATATATATATATATATATATATATATATATATAAGCGCATGCAGAGTAACCCAAACGTCTAGTAACTGTCTTCCCCATCCCAAGCGGTCAACTATTGTGCGTTGGACCTGAACCTCTAACTACAGTCTCGACTCACGGAAGTAACTCAACAGACGCGACCCTAAGGTCGTCCCAGTGTCTGGTCATGATGTCAGTATCAGGATACATGAATCTGGCACGATCACAGTGTATGAGTGTGTCCTAGGGTGACGATGTACTCAGGTACGTGCATCGAGGTACTACAAAGCATCTAACAATTATTCTAAGACGTTACGACGAACGTCAGCACCCGGTTGTGATCCGGACGCGAGGTATCGAACGTCAACATAAATACGTGCACAATATACATAACAAAATAATAAATATCTATAAACTGAAATACAGGATGGCAAGGTACACTTGCCTGCGTACGGCTGCTGATAACGGGGATCTGGTACCCGCGTCCAAGTCCTCAGGTCCCGCAGTACCTAGAGATGAGATACAAACCAGAATCAATAATCTATTCTACATCAAGCAGGGATGTGACACACGTCTAAACATATACTCAGACTCAGCTAAAACTCACAGGGACACGACGCTAGGGGGTTGACCAAGGTTGACTAATGGCACGTTTCAAATTCGATCAATCACCCATTCAATACCACCAGAACAATCCTCATTCATATACCTTTAGCTATCACTCGTCTTAAAACTACTCCTCGATCCATTTCACTATTATTTCTCAATATACTATATTCACTACGATATTCAGTTAATCTACCCCTGATCAAATCCTCCGCTTTACCTCAGGGTTCACAGACGTTAACATGTACATTGACATATCTCACTAAATAAATAATCAATATTTCTCAGTCCTTAATCACTGTCTCATGGTTTGATATTATACCTATTTCACAATCAATCGCTTGCGTCCAATGTCCATCCACATTTTAATATCATAATAATATCAGCTCAATTTACGATAATCATTACGCGTATATTAAATAGGATATCACCCTAAACATCTCGTATGGTACTTTAAATCCAACCTCTGAATATAGCACATTTCCAAGCATCACGCGTATATACTCTATATCCTCAATCAATTTATTTTTAAACCATAA
Source organism: Iris macrosiphon (assembly GCA_036927795.1). Classification (NCBI taxonomy): domain Eukaryota; kingdom Viridiplantae; phylum Streptophyta; class Magnoliopsida; order Asparagales; family Iridaceae; genus Iris; species Iris macrosiphon. The sequence continues at coordinate 108,503,976 of JAYESA010000004.1, forward strand.
GTATTTAACTTAATGTTTCACCATCAATATATATTACGACTTTGTTATTAAACCAAAAATTCCATATGTATTTGATACACTAACATAAATCTATTTCATACTCAAACCCTAAACTCAGATCCATTTTCTCAATCCCTAACTTCTTCAAACTTCACATGTAGACCATAATATTGCAATACCCAAAACCCTCAATATTAGCCAAGTTATATAAAAGCAAATAATCAACAACACTTAAACATTTACCCTAAACTAATAATACATAAATCAATATATACAAAGTCTGAGAGAGGGGGGAAGTCTTTCACCTTGGACGAGGTGTAGCTGGCCGGAGGGGTACCGTGGTGGTTGAACGTCGGTGCGCCGGGTCGATTGGAAGCACTCGGTTCGCCGGAGAATGGGTCGACCGACTGGGGATTCAGCAAGTGGCCGGAGAATGGCAGTCGAGGGGAGGTATTCGACTCGGCGGAGATGGCGTTGATGAAGACGATGGTGGTGGTGGGAACAACCAGTGGCCGGAGGGAGCTACTGCAGTACGGTGGTGAACGGGGATGACTGGCCGGAGGTGGAGTGTGGCCGGAGGAGTGCTGGTCAGCAGGGTGGAGGTCTCGCCAGAGAAGAGTGGAGGAAATTGTGGCAGCAGTAAGTCGACGATGTCTATATAGGGGTGTTCGCCGGAGTGGGGAGTCGGGGGGCAATACCGGAGAAATATGCAGTCGGGGTTGGCTCGACGCCGGAGTACAGGTTCGAGTGGCGAAGCAGAGCCGGAGTGGATGCTGCACTGTCGGAGTCGAGGGCGGTACACCGCCGGAAGGAGCTGCTCAGGCCGGAGCGGGTCAGCAGGTCGGCCGGAGAGAACGCTCGACAGCAGCTCGGTCAGTTGAGCTGTGGTCGGCCGGAGAGAGACTGCACAGCGGGATTGGTTCAACCGGTCGGAGTGAACGCGGGCTGTGTTCGAACTGACCGGAGCGGTCGGCTCTGTCGAAGTAAGGCGGGTCAGGGAAAGCTGCTGTAGACCAGAGCCGCCATAGGGTTGCTGCAGACCGGAGCCTCCGGGTGCTGCAGTCGGAGCCGCGCGGTGCTGCAATCCGGAGCCGTCGGGTGCTGCTGTCCGGAGCCGTGCGGTGCTGTAGTCGGCCAGAGTTGGGGATCGGTGTAGTCGGTTGCCAGCCGCAGACCAGAGTTTGCCGGAGAGAAATCAGCCGCCGGCCGGAAGTCCATCAGGAAGAAGAAAGGAAGAAGAAGAAGAATGGAAGAAGAAAAAAAAGTTATATATGGAAAAAAAATTATATGGAGGAGGGAGGAGAGAGAGAGAGAGAGAGAGAGGGGGGGGGGTTTCTAGGCTCCTTGGGATTATGGTCTGCTTGGGGAGTTGTGAGGGTGAGGTGATGTGATGTTTTATCGGGGAGTGGTGAATGGATGGAGGGTGGAGATGCTCCTATTCAAAATGGAGGGATAGGATTTCTCATGAGAAGGATCATTTCTTCATGAGAAAAAATGATGAGGGGAAGTTTAATTCGGTCCCAAATTTTGTGACCACTCCATGTGATTTTGGCCAATGGGGTGAGGGCACCTAAAATCACTAAATTGTAACTTAGCCCCTTAAATTCGGAAAATTGCACGAACACATAAAATGACACAAAAATTGTGGAGAAAAATACGGTTGATGATTTGCATGGCGAAGGGGTATTGGGGGTTTGGCACGGGTTTAATTTTATGGCCAACGGTATTTATTAAGGATTAAAATAGGATTAGGCAAAATTGGTATCCCCAATTTAAATAGAATTAAAGTGTCCCGCGCTTTTAAATTAATTGGGGGCACTTGGGGTCAAAATCCGAAAATGACGCAAAGGTCAAAAATGGTGGGGACTTGGTGTCAGTCTTGGACCCTTTAGTTGGTCCGACTCAACGGGTTAAGTTGGTATCTCAAAATTTAGGGTAACGACACAGGTGTCCGACACGGAATTAAATATGTTTTATGGTTTCGAAAAATTATGCAATTAATTTAGAGCACAACGAAATCTGATTTTGAGGGACGAAAAAGTCCAGTGCCTAATTTGGTGGGTCAAGTCAGAAGTACAATAATCTGATAGAATTTATAGGCTAAAATTGGGCTCCGAATAATTTACAATGATAGGACACGCCAAGGGTCTTAATTAAATGAATTAAATACCAGATAAAATTATCTCCACTCTAAACCTCGACATCTGCTACCAAAACCAAAATTTTCCAAATCTAACCCTGATTATCTACAGAATAAATCGAGGGGGTTTACATTGACCTGCATGGGCCACCACTAAAAATGTGTCATGAACCGCACCCGGTGTAGGGATGCAAGTCGGGAATAACGCCCAGCCTACGCCGCAGCATCGGCGGTAGAACGTTGTCTTGGTCAACTATACTATCTAAACATTTCACAATAATATAAAATCTGCCAACAATATCTCAACACAAAACGCAATCACAATTCTAAAGCACGAGAAGATATGAAGGAAGCCTAACTATACATTCAAAATATATATTAACAACAATAGAAACAATATCCAATCTCATACTATATGCCGGAAACAAATCTGGTACCAAAATGCTAAATAAACTAACTATAAAAAACTAGTAATCCGGATGAACCTCCAAGCAATCACTCAAGAACTAGTGGGTCCAAGTCTGTACCATCTATAGGTTGAAGTCCATAGTATGTCGGACACTAATCTCCGGGATCCTCTGAAAAATATTTTCCAGTCAGGAATGGAGCAAAGTATATCTCTAACAGCAGTTCTAATCAATAATATAAACTATGTAACAGAAAATAGATGTAAATATACAAGATGTCATATACACATACAAGAGATATGCAATAAAGAAAATACTGGAAATAAATACAAGAATGAGCAATATGGAATGAACAAGAAATACTAATGACTAAGTGAGCGAGTATCAGCTTTAACATGTGATCGGCTTAGAAACTTGCACAAGAGTAAATGGCCTGATTAATCATACGTGCGGTGTATGATCAACACTCACAAAAAATAAGACATGCACAAGGAGGGTATGATTACATATCTACACTACATACTCCCTACCCTGGCTGGTATAGTGGATCCAACCATGGTACGTCATGACATAGGTTTTCACAAGAAGGCCGCTATTTTTCTCATGAACCAATGTATGTACATGTACAAAAAGAACAATGAACAAGGCTTGCACAAGATATATCATAAATACCAAGGAATAATATCTCATGACGAGATCCGGATATACCAATCCATGTAACCATCGTGTCAAGAAATCAAGGATATCTACACTAGATACAAGAGACATAGAGGCTATCATAAATGAGAAACTATCAGAGAATGTACTTGCCTGCGGTCCAGAGCAATGAATGTCAAACTGTGTCCGAACTGGTGTCACACAGACCTATATATATAATATTATATTAATACAAGGTTCGGAATAAAAATAAGTTAAACTTAGTCAACTTCTAGGTCATAAAGCCATTTCTAAGTCAAAACAGTCAAACTAGGTCAACTCTAGGTCAAACTTGTCAAACTGGCTATTTTTAAGTTGTATGAGTCCAACTCTAGGATATTAAGTCCATAGACTATACAACTAGGCTATACTAGCTATACTAGGATACTAGAAAACCAACAAGATACCGTATCATAAGATACGTAATTTATTAGATACTCCTAACTAAACTAATGCTAAGTGAATACCTTGGCTTTGAACCAAAAGTGGTATCACACCACCTACAAACCCATCTTGATATACAAACTCAATACCTTGAGTATAAACCAATACCTTGACAATACCTTGGTATCACAAGGTAATTCAATATCTAATATATAACTAACTACCCATACAATTCACTATGCACTAATATATATTTAAACTTATAACAATAATATACTAACTAACGTACTAATATACCTCATGATATTTAATACACGTATCCAAGATACCTCACTCTCATTACCTTGATGTAATCTTCAAGGTAATCTAGAAATAATACTAACCAATGCTAACTAGTACTTATATATATATATATATATATATATATATATATATATATATATATATATATATATATATATATATATATATATATATATATATATATATATTAATTTACTAATATATACATAACTAACTAACTTATCAAAATATATAACTTATCAATATATACAACTAACTTATCAATATATACAACTAACTTATCAATATCAATATATACACTAACTTATCAATATATATAACTAACTTATCAATATATACACTAACTTATCAATATATATACTAACTTATCAATATATATAACATTAAGCACAGCTTACTGTAGCTCACTGCAGCTTACTGCAGCTTACTGTAGCTCACTGCAGCTTACTGCAGCTTATTGTAGCTCACTGCAGCTTATCACTGCTTACGACTGCTTTCTGCTTCTGCTTCAGCTGCTTACTACTGCTTCTGCTTCTGCTGCTGCTGCTGCTTCTGCTTCTGCTTTCTGCTGCTTCTCGACTTACTACATCATATATATATATATAAATCACATACATATATATAACAATATATATATATATATATATATATATAAAACTATAATACAAATAGCTATATTAGAGAAGCACATGAACTTCCGACTCTCCAATGACTACCCACACATCAACATGAATTTTAGAACATATATATATATATATATATATATATATATATATATATATATATATATATATATATATATATATATATATATATGTGTGTGTTCTAACTATATTAGAGAAGCACATGAACTTCCGACTCTCCAATGACCACCCACACATCAACATGACTTTTAGAACATATATATATATATATATATATATATATATATATATATATATATATATATATATATATATATATATATATATATATATATATATATATATATATTAATTTACTAATATATACATAACTTACTAACTTATCAATATATACAACTAACTTATCAATATATACACTAACTTATCAATATATACAAATAACTTATCAATATATACACTAACTTATCAATATATACAACTAACTTATCAATATATATACTAACTTACCAATATATATAACTAACTTATCAATCTTATCAATATATATACTAACTTATCAATATATATAACATTCAGCACAGCTTACTGCAGCTTACTGTAGCTCACTGCAGCTTATCACTGCTTATGACTGCTTTCTGCTTCTGCTTTAGCTGCTTACTACTGCTTCTGCTTCTGCTGTTGCTTCTGCTTCTGCTTTCTGCTGCTTCTCGACTTACTGCTTCCTGCTTCTTTTCAGGTGCTTCTCTCAGCTTTTCTTCCACTGCTTATCATTGCTTTTCTTCAATGTTTTTATTGTTTTCTCACTGTTTTTCCATTGTTTCTTCTCCCTTCAAGCTCACACACATAAATGCACACCTCATATATATATATATATATATATATATATATATATATATATATATATATATATATATATATATATATATATATATATATATATATATATATTCTAACTCTCCAATGACCACCCACACATCAACATAAATTTTAGAACATATATATATATGCTACCACATACCCACACTAATAATGCACATGAACTCTCCTACTTTCCAATGACCACCAACACATCACAAAAAAATATAAAACATACATATATATCATATAACAATTATAATTATAATATCTATAATATCTATAATCAAGGTAAATTGAATTAAAATGCAAGAAAATAAACACGTGGAATGCATCGCACCCGTATCACACTAGATCTATGATACGCTTGAGATACGAGTCCACCACACAACCAAATATACCCCGAATGACATGAACAAGTCTAAAATAATAAATATAAATAATACGGATAGTCAATTACATATCTACGTGTCCGTGTCAAAATGTGAAATGCACAAAGCTTCGTGTCGGAGAAAAAATTCTCAAATCAACCCGTATCTCCAAATTGATGGGATACGGCCTACACGTATCCAATTATGGATACGACACTAGCCACACACAATCAAACACATGTCAAATTGGTTTAATTGACCAATTGACAAACACAAAATATTTTAATCTCAGAATTCTCCCAAAATTGACATAAAAAGCACTATAACTTTCTCCATAGGCCTCCCATGAACCAAATTCCAATTTTTATGGGTAGCCTATGCATGTGGGGTAATTTCTTATAGTTAATTCTCAGATTTATAATCTAATACAAGAGAAAAAACTGAATTGTACCTATTGGAAGATGAATTTTTAATGAAACCTCCAAAATTGGTGAAGTTGGCCTTCAACTTGTAGATTCTTGCTTCTCTTTATAGATTCTTACTTCTTCCTTCTAGATCTTTGCTCTACTAGTCTCCAATGGTGATTTGGAAAGAAATTGGAGAGAAATTTGGTAGAAATTTGATTTAATTTGGTTGAAAAAAATTCTAGATCTAGATTTGGAATAAAAAATGAAGAGAGAGAAAGTTTTCATCCCGTTTATATAGGCCTTTCTTACCCCCTCCCTCAAGCTACTATATAAAATCTAAAATACCCCTTGGGGCCTCTCATGAAAAAATTAATTAAGGAGGAAAGGTTCTAGTCTAATGGGTTTAACATAATTAATCATCCTTCTAATGATTGAGCTTCTAATTATTGGGTTCAATTCTAACTAGAATTAAATGTTGGTTCATGGATCTAATCTACACTAGTTAGGTCCACTAACACAAGTCCAAAAATAAATCTAACATGCTAATAATAAATAAATAATACAATAAATAAATATTTAACATGCATAATATTTAATTAATTACTAAATGACTAAAATACCCTTCCTTAGAAAATATGGTAGTGGCACTCCAAGAATCAGTATTTTCACTCTCAGTAACAACATAAGCAATTTGATATAATTGATAATTTGGATCATGAGCACAAGCAATAAATAAAATACCTTGATATTTAGAGGAAAGAAAAGTAGCATCAGTACTAATCACAGGTAAACATCCCCTTAAAACTCCATCAATGCATGCCTTAAAACAACTAAAAATTCTTTGAAATCTATTATCTTCTATAGTTTGTATAAAATATTGGCTACCTGGATTTGTCTCAATAATTCTAAAACCATACTATTCAAGACTACTATATGCATCAATATAACTACCATTTATTTCAGATAGAGCAAGTTTTCTAGCTTTCCAAGATTTATAATATTTAATATATATTTTGTGTTCTATATATGTATATATCATTTACAACATGCGATGGACTACACGACTGATTATCTTGAATTTTATCAATGATCTTATTTTTAACCCATAAAGTAGTAGCTAATGGATGAGAACCTGTTGTAAGTCCACCTAAACAAGAATTTACATTTTCCAGTGTAGCAATAACAAAACATTCACCTTCACCAACGGCTTTAGCGTATACTCTCCAATTACAACTTGAATTGTTATATTTATATACAATACCACTAGCATTGTTTAAAGTAGCATGGCAAGTAAAATTATCTGCAATTGCTTTATCACTAATAAAACATCTAAATTCAGAATGATTATGAAATTTTCTTCCAACGCATAATCTAGAAATGCTAACACTATCAACATTGCCATCAAATTCATCACCTAAATTTTTAATTAAATTATCACTGTTTTTATCGTCGTTATTACCATCATATACTATATATTTTTGTTCTGTAAATGAAATAACTCGATGAGAAGAACTATGAGCAGTATTAACTTGATTAGAAGCGCGTATACTACTTACAATATTATTTCTAGGTGGTGGTGAAGTTACATAAATATTAATGTACGTTGCTTGTACATTAACTTCGAGAATAAATTTTCATGCTTGTTCACTAACTAACTTTAGACAATTAGTTAAAAAATATGTACCAATATAAATTCATAATCAATAGAACATTGTTCAACAATTTGATTACGTAAACTATCAAACGAAATATTTTTGATCAATTAAAAATTTTTCAGTTAAACCTCCTTCATAAACTAACCCATTTAGCACACCTCCAATCGAACATAGTATTGTCAGACTTTGATCCATGACAAGAGAGTGAGCTTCTAAATGCAATGAGTGAGCTGAAGTAGCTTCTGTTGAGTAAGAAATTACCTTCTGAGTGAGAAACGAATAGAAGAAATTTTTTTGAAAGTATGTGTAGGTTGAGTAAGAAATGAATAGAATGCGAGAAATTTATATATATGAGAAAGAAAGAGCCGTTGTCAAAATATAAACGTTACAAAAAAAATTTCATAAGTGACCCAGAAAAAAAAACAACAAAAAAATAAACCAAACCCAACTATTCCAAAAAAATAACCAAAACAAATAAACCAAAACAAACCATAAACATAAAATAAAAAAAATAAACCATAAACATAAAACACCAAAAAACCCCAAAAAACTGAAAATAAAACAAAACAAACCATAAACATAAAATCCAAAAACAAATCCAAACCCAAAAAACCCGATGGCCAAATTTTCGCCATCATCATAGATGGCAAAAATGTATTAAAAAAATAAATTAATAATTTTTCCATAATTTTGCCATCACAGATGGTGTAAACTTTCATAACTTCCAATTTACGAACAATTTTTCGTTTTAGCTAATTATTTTAAAAATATTATCGATAGAGTACATTTTCTGATATAAATACCCTCATATTTTTCTAACACAAATCATTTTTTCAACAAATCCATAAACTACTACTCAGATCCAAAACCTCAACCCATTTCCCCACTACTGGCCCAAAGTTCCCAAACCATTCATTGGTTTAAAACCAATTTCGAGAGGGAAATCTCTCCATCCTCCATTCATTTCTCATCAACTCCATTTCTGTAAACCGCTCGACCGCTTCCTCGAGCTCGGGTGGCTCAGCCATGGAGACTGGAGAGTAATCCCGATCTCATCAACGGAGATCCGTCGATGATCTTCCTCGCCGGTGACCTGCGGTGGAGACCGACGCTGGTCGTCTTCTTCAACGAAGAAGATTATCCGGCGATCCTTGACTCCGGCGACGAGGCGAGGCACAGAAGACCAGCGGTGGATTGGTAAGAACCTGATCTTTGATCACTTCTTTCTTGGATCCTGATCGGTTTTGATTTTGATTTCGATATCGATATCGATTTCGATTTCGATATCGATATCGATTTCGATTTCGTTTTTTCGGTTGAGCAAGGGGGTGTCGGTGACGAGTCAGATCATCTTCTCCGATAAACTCGAGGAGCGGTTCTTCTCCGATAGATTGCTCCGGTAGACTACTGACGGGGCTCCCCCGTGCCTTGAGGAACTCCATCTTCCCCGGCGAAGTCGACCTCGTCGGTTACGATCGTTTTGACTTCCTTACTGATCGTCGGTGAGTTTCTGTTGTCGATTCTTTAAGCTATCAATTTTAAATTCGAAGAACGACTGATCAAGCCTACTGGATTGAGTCCTTGATCGATTCGGACACACTGAGTCGGGAACGAACTAGATCAATAGATCGATCGAGTCAGTAATCGGGAGTTCTTCATTATCGATCTTTTTTTTTTACTTCGATTTTTACGGTTCTTGATTCGGCTATGATCGATTTTGGTTTTTGTTGATCGTTTCTTGTTCAGACTTACTTTTGATTTGATCAATTTCGGTTAGAATCGGACTACAAATTCATTATTTTATGGCTGAGCATCAGGTGTTTGACAAAGTGTTCCTGAGGGACTGTGATACTTGTTCCAGGGGAGTCGGACAATTGACGATTCTCGATTGTGTCCTCGGATTCAGGTAGGACACACAACCTATAATATCATTTCTAAAGGTTCGTCTTCTGCTTTATTTTATTTTTCTAAGATTTTGTGTCCATTATCGACACTTAAGTGTCTGACCCGGTACTAGTCAGACGCAGAGTGTAGTTGAGATTTGTGTCCTGTTTTGACACAGAGAGAACATGTGTTGCCTTCCTGGGAAGCAGTACTGTAGGTAGGAATAGGTGGGCGTGAACTTTGTTTTAAGTATTCAAATATAGAGTTTTGTTGTTTGTGGACTTAGGCTGGTGAATGTTCAGTTTAGGGTTGAACTTGGAATTCATAACTTAACGTTCAAGTGAGTTCTGGATCAGGAAATAGGCCAGCCCGTTACTGTTGGCAGAATGTTTAAATGTTCAATAATTAATTAGAGTAAAATTAGTTTTAAGGATAATTTCATTATCTAAATTATTTTTTTAATTATTAGTTAGTTAATCCTTAGACATAAAGTTAATTTAACATAAAAAATTAGTTAATTAGAGAAATCAAAAATTAGTTAAAGATAAGAAGTTTATAAGTTCCAAATAAATTAAGGGTTGTTATAACGTGAGTTACTAAAGGGTTGAATTCCCACTTTGTTTTTAGTCCCACATTAATTAGAGATTAGTATTACACTTTCATTGGGTTGTATAAATAAGGCATTTGCCTCCCACTATATTATTACACTAATAAGAGATCTTCTCTCTTATTTTCTTCTTCCTTCTTCTACGTTTATTCTAACACGTTATTAGCACGAAGCTCTAACGGAAGGAAATAAGCGAGAGAATTTCAGTGAAGCCGCAATTTGCGGATTCTCCACTTGGTAATATGTATGGTTATTTATGTTTTTCTTCTTCTGTATATGCGTACCCTAGGCGTAGCTTGATGTTGATGTTTATACATCTCTTGGCATACCGCTAGAACAAAAAGAATAATTTTTATCCATTCATCTCACTTCTTTTAGTTAACTTTGATATCACTCTGATGTTAATCGCATATTGATATTTCGGAGAGAACACTGGAGTTATTCTTTATTTATTTATTTATTTATGTAGTTTTTTTATATATGTTAATACATTCAGATCAAAACTATCAGAGATCTGATGACCATGAACATGAATTGTTTGGTCTATATATATAAGACTTCTGGAACATCATTGTTCGAAGCATATCATATGTGGTATTTTTGAAAGACTTCTTAAACATAATCATTATTTGAAGCATACCATGAACATCTAGTGTTTGGTATTTGCCTACGACTTCTGAAACATCATTGTTCGAAGCATACCATAAACAATATTTGTTTTGTATAAATAGACTTCTGAAACATCATTGTTTGAATCATACACCATGAACATGAATTGTTTGGTGATTTACCAAGTTCTTATGTTAACTTGTTATTATTGATCTTATACAACAATATGTTAAGCCTCACAAAGCATGATTTCAAGCCTATAAACTTAGAAGGCCATAATTTTCTCAACTGGAGATTGGATGCTAAATTACACCTTCAAGCCAAAATCTTAGGTGTCGCAATTGTGGCTAATAAACCAATATCTGCACAAGATTAAGTGAAGGCTTTAATTTTTCTAAGACCTCATATTCATGATGATCTCAAGGCTGAGTACTTAACAGTCAAGGACCCCTTGGTGTTATAGAATTCTCTAGCTGAGAGATATGATCACTAGAAAAAGGTCATACTACCAGGTGCACTCCATGAATGGCTCAATCTACGTTTTCAAGATTATAAGATAGTTGTAGCCTATAATTCAGCTATGTTCATGATTACTTCACAATTGAAGTTATATGGTGAAGAAGTGATAGAGCATTCCTTGCTAGAGAAAACATTCACCACATTTTATGTGACTAATATGACACTACAACAGACGTATAGAGTGTGGAATTTTAAGAAGTATTCCGAACTCATTACTGTCTTACTCGTGGCCGAGAAAAATAATAAGTTATTAATAAAAAATCACACTAGTAGACCAATTGGGTCTGCACCAATTCTAGCTAAAGTGAATGCGACTAGTGTCCGAAAAAATGTGACCAATACTAGGGGTTGAGGAAATCACAAAGGTAGAGGGCATGGACGCCGTGGAAGCTAAAGAAATGGCTACAATCCGGATCCAAGGAACGATACACAGTTCAAAGATAAGAGATTTAATCCTCGAAGAAATAATGCCCAAATTACCAATCCAGCTGCTCCAACTGATATTTGCAAACGTTGTGGAAGAGCTGGTCATTGGATGTGAAACTGTCGCACTTCACAAAAGAAAGTGGACGGGTATGAAGCCTCAAAGAGTGTGGAGACTAATCTCATGGAGGGTACAACACACATGAATTTTAATGATTTTTTCCAAGATAAGGATGAAAACGTAATTTCGGAAGATCCGTTCAATGCCATGATAGGCAAAGTCAATGAATAGTTATTGTATGCTTATCTAAGTTTATTTACTTTCCACTTTGAATAAATTGGTCATTATATGATCAATAGTCTAGATAGTTTACTTTCTTTGAAGCAGTTTTATTTAGATTTAGATCAAGTTGTAATAATTGGCAATATGCCAAGTTTAACCATTTAGTAGCATATTAATATGTTATTAATTTTTATTTTTGAAAGGTATGGACAATGATGATGGCATATGCTTGATAGATAGTGCAACAACTCACACTATATTGAAAACTAGGAATTTTTTTACAACATATGCCTCAAACACTGCCAATGTGACCACCATTGCTGGACCCGTGCAGATTATAGAAGGTTATGGTAAGGCCGATATTGTGTTGCCAAATGGAACACACTTAGTCATTTAAAATACATTATTCTCTAGTAGATCTAATAGAAATCTACTCAGCTTTAGAGATATTCGAATGAACGAGTTTCATGTTGAAACCATGAACGATGATAGCAAAGAGTATCTTTGTATCTGGAGATTAACTTGCACTTTTCTAATATGAGCTTATTGCTTCCAACATTAGAGGTGATATCAAACTACTCTGAAGGTAGTAGAATCTCACCCCATCACTAGCAAAAGGTTAAAGGATCCAAGGAATCTAATCCTTTGGCATGACAGATTGGGTCATCCAGGATCGACTATGTTGAGAAAGGTCATCAACAATACCAATGAGCATAATTTATCATACCAAAGTCTTTCCTTTCCTACTGAACATTTGTGTGTATCTTGTTCACAGGGTAAACTCATTACAAGACCTTCACTTCTCTAAATAGCTTCTGAATCACCACCATTCCTTCAGAGAATACAAGATGATATTTGCGGACCAATTGATCCTGCTAGCTGACCTTTTAGGTATTTTATGGTTCTAATAGAAGCTTCTAGTCGATGGTCAAATATTTTCTCACTCCCATCTAGAAATTTTGTCTTCTCCAAGCTACTTTCTTAGTTGATTAAGTTTAATACTCATTTTCCAGACCAACATGTTAGAACGATTCGACTTAATAATGCAGCTGAGTTCACTTCCCGTACTTTTGATTATTATTGTGCTTCCGTAGGAATAGAAGTTGAACATTTTGTCCCTCATGTTTATACCCAAAATGCTTTAGCAGAGTCATTGATTAAGCATTTTCAGCACATAGTTTACTCATGCAATCAAATTTATTCGTTTCAGCTTGGGAACATGTCATATTACATGCTGCTAAATTGATCATTGTTAGGCCAATTGCATATCATGAATTTTCACCATCATAACTTATGACAGGCCATCAACCTAACATCTCTCATTTGCGTAAATTTGGTTGTGTTGTTTATGTTCCTATTCCCCCTCATCACCGCTCTAAAATGGGACCTCAACGCCGTTTAAGAATTTATATTTGTTTTGATTCACTCTCAATCATTAGATATTTGGATCATTTAACTAGTAATATTTTTACTGCTAGATTTACAGACTGCTATTTTGATGAGACTAAATTTTCGCCGTTGGGGGAGATAAGAAAGAAAAGAATGTTCTTACAGAACCATTCGCCACAAATAAATGACATAAATTATCATGGGATAATCCCACTATGTCTCATCTAGATCCTCGTACTAATAAATATGAAACTGAGGTACGAAGGATATTGTATCTACAGGAGATTGCAAATCAAATGCCAGATCCATTTACTGATGCAGCTAAAGTGATTAAATCATATGTGCCCACTGCAAATGCGCCATCTCGAATTGATATTCCCGTATGAAAAAATAACAGAGTGGTTAATGAATCTACTACACGCCAAAGTGTGGTAGACCTATAGGTTCGAAGGAGTTAGTCCCTAGAAAGAGAAAATGCCCAAGTAACGCTCTTAAGGAGGTTACACATAACATTCAAGAAGAGGTTATGAATGATAGATCTATACTCTCTGAAAACTCAAAAGAGGTTATTATCTTAGAAAAGACACAAGCCCAAAAGGAGGCTTAGGTACCTGAAAGCAAAGTGTTCTCTATGTTTTATACATATACAAGAGAGGTATGGGATCACAAAGATATAACAATAGATGATATATTCTCATTCTCAGTAGCTACTGAACTATCTAAGGGCATTGATGACACTGAACCACGTAGCATCGATGAATGTCGACAAAGAAAAGATTGGCCAAAATGGAAGGATGCTATTCAAGCAGAATTGGTTCCCTTAATAAATGTGGAGTGTTCGGACCTATAGTATAAAGACCAAAAGATTTCAGACCGGTAGGTTATAGTGGGTGTTTGTAAGAAAGCGAAATAAAAAGAATGAAATCGCTCGATTTAAGGTACGATTAGTGGCACAAGGGTTTTCTCAGAGACCCATTATTGATTACGAAGAGACTTATTCTCCCGTAATAGATGCAATAACGTTCCTTATTTGATAAGTCTAACAGTTTAGAAAAAACTTGACAGTTTAAAAGAAGCTGGACATGAGACTTATGGACGTTGTAACAACTTATATATATAATGAGTTAATAGCGCTATTTATATGAAATTTTCAGATGGATTTAACCTACCTAGCTCAAAAGCTAAGAACATGCATTCCATAAAGCTAGTACGTTCATTGTACGGTTTGAAACAATCTGGAAGGTTATGGTACAACTGTCTTAGTGAATAAATGAAAATAGAGGGATATGAGAATAATCCTATATGCTCATGTGTTTTCATAAAAAAAATCCGAGGGTTTTGCTATAGTTGTAGTATATGTCGATGACATAAACTTGATTGGGACAAGACATGAAATCAATGAGACTGCAAACTATCTGAAAAATGAGTTCGAGATGAAAGATCTCGGAGACACGAAATATTGTCTCGGATTACAAATTGAGCATTGCACTAATAGAATTTTAGTGCATCAATCCAAATATATAGAAAATATATTGAAACAGTTCAATATGGATAATGTTCATCCCCTTAGCACTCTAATGGTTGTTCGATCTTTAGATATCAATAAAGATCCATATCGTCCTAAGGACGACAATAAAATGATGCTAGGACCCGAAGTATTATACCTTAGTACCATTGGGGCATTAATTTATCTATCACAATGTACAAGGCCATACATATCATTGTCTGTCAATCTGTTGGCTAGATATAGCTCGGCGCCAACTCGTAGACATTGGAATGGCATTAAACATGTGAAGAGATATCTTCGTGGAACCACCGACATTGAATTATTTTATACTTGTGGTTTATCTGACATCGCGAATCTAGTTGGCTTTGCAGATTCAGGTTATTTATCTGATCCCCATAAATGTCGTTCACAAACTGGATATATATTTCTTAATAGCAGTGCAGCTATTTCTTGGCGTTCAACAAAATAAACAATGGTTGCTACCTCCTCAAATCACTCAGAAATATTGGCTCTCCATGAAGCAAGTAGAGAATGTATTTGGCTGAGATCGTTGATTCAACACATTCATAGCTCTATTTGGCTGAGATCGTTAATTCAACACATTCGTAGCTCTTGTCACCTTTCCCCTACCACAAATACTCCAACTGTTATTCATGAGGATAATGAAGCATGTATTGCACAAATTCAAGGTAGATTCATTAAAGGAGACAAGGCCAAGCATATATCACTGAAGTTTTTCTATATTTATGAGCTTCAGAAGAACTTTGATATTGACGTCCAGCAAGTTCGCTCAAGTGATAATCTTGCAGACTTGTTCACCAAATCGTTGCCAAAGTTAACTTTTCAGAAACTAGTTCATGGAATTGGAATGCGACGTCTTCATCAGATGACTGTTCAGGATCAACATCATTAGTGGGAGTGATTGTTTTCAGTGGGAGATACATTTTGTATGGACTATAATGTGTTGTACTCTTTTTCCTTAGTCATTGATTTTTTTCATTGGGTTTTTTTGACAAGGTTTTAATGGACAACATTAAGCGTGTCCAACACCTATCTAAGTCATCCTAAAGATTGTACTCTTTTCTTTCGCACAGGTTTTATCCTAATGAGTTTTTCTGGCAAAGTTTTAACGAGGCAATAGGCTTAGAGATGATGGTCATCCAAAGGGGGAGTGTTATAACGTGGGTTACTAAAGGGTTGTATTCTCACTTTGTTTTTAGTCCCACATTGGTTAGAGATTAGTATTACACCTTCATTGGTTTGTATAAATAAGACCTTTGCCTCCCACTATGTGATTACACTAATAAGAGATCTTCTCTCCTATTTTCTTCTTCCTTCTTCTATGTTTATTCTAACAAGAGTTTTGTTATGGACCTATTTTGACTTAGAATTTGACATCTATACACCTTGCTTTCTAGGTGGGTTTAGAGCATCCATCCATATCATTGGAAAAGTCAAGTATATTATGATTTGACCTTTAATTTATATTTTTGCATTGCATTATTCTCATATTGGACACGTACTTGACACGAGTTATTGTGCATTGATTGTGTTTATTGTACTATTGTGATGGGGAAACTATTTGTTCTATATGTGATCAATCCCCCTTTAGTTAGGATTGTGCCGAGCTTAATCGCACATCGTGCATGTGTGATTAAGCCGTATTCTTCTATTGTGCTATTGGTACTTACCAGCCGGTCATATATTAGAACATTATTTCAAATCACCATTGCATGATTGTATCTTCTTATTACAGTTATTGTGCCATTGTACCATTTCAGGTTAGTGCATTATGATTTTTATTGCATTTCAGTTTATATTGTTTAGTGTCATTTTCGTAGGGTTGTACTTTGCTCTTTTCCTGACATGATCGTTGTAGGTGATTTGACTTCTACCTAATTTGGAGGCTACACAGGACCATGAGCTCAGCTCTGAGATTTGAAGACTGTAGTTACAGAGTTTCATTAGTTGTATTGATGTTATACTTGGAGAAATGGATGACGGTACATATGATGTTGCCTTTAGTTTCACTGGATTTGTTTCCAGACATTATTTTTAAAGACATGTAATAAAAGTAATAGTGGATTGTGGTGATCGCTCAAGATGGGAAACACGTTTAGATAGTTGTGATGAGTTGATCAAACATCTGTAAATTGGGGACTATTGAGGTTTAAACAGTTGACTACCACTATTAATAACAACGTAGGCTAGGCGCGCTCATAATTCATATCCAATATCGCGGGCGTGGGACATGACATCGGCACATCCAACCCCCTTCTCTTCGTACTACACGGCCTCGCCTCACCCTTATCTTCGCATGCAACACCATCTATCGAGTCCCTCCTCGCTCAACTCGCGGCTCGACCACCTCCATTGCAGCATCGACGTCTGACCATCGGTAGCGCATCACCATCCCTATTCTCCAACCGCGACATTGTCTGATCCTCGACCTCTATATAATAGGCTATGACTAAGAGCATCCTCACGGCAGCGTTGAGATGTCGAGCTGTCCCCGCATGTTCTTGTGAGTGCCAACAGATTGCCAATGGTGCTGCCCTTATCGATCTCCCCGCATGGAGATTAACCTTTATACATCGCTCCTCATATTTCCCTTCCTCGCCTACACTGTGCTGTCATCTCCATCTAGTGACCCCCGTGTCCGGTACCCTACCGAAAACTCGCTCACCGTGAACTCAGACCACTCCCGCAACCTTCTGTTAGCTTCCCCTTTTCGCGTGAGGAACGACAGCGGTGATGCACTACACAAGCACCGTGTCATCAAGATGACATTTTGTTGGCCATTCCCCATCGTGAGGCTAACTCACCATAAGCCATTGTAGCGACTGCCATAGTGAGCCCATGCCCGCGGCTTCTTCTGCCGGAGACACACCGCCCTCCGGTGCATCGATCAGCGAACTAGATGTGCCCCAGACAGTCCCTCACCCTAACAGCTCCGGACCACTCGTACTACTCCCCTCCGGCGCCACCTTCATCGCACTGCCCGCCATCCACCACCCGACGCCCTCACATCCACCCTCCTTCATATCACCCATGTAATACCAACTTCGTCATCACTTTCATCGTTGTCATCGTAGCTTGGGAAGATATGGGTGGCGCTGCATTCAGACAACGAGCGAGCGTCGCCAAGCTTCTTCCTGTGTCGAAGGCAGCAACTCCTTCCTCCTTCGAAAACTTGCCGAGCAGATGCGTTCTTAGTGAACGCCAAAGCTTCAATTCTTGCATGGTAAGAACTCCATCACCTTTCCCTTCTTTAATGTGGACTCCACATAGTAGTTTAGTTCTTTTTGTAACTATGGGTTTAATGTGTTATTATTATCTAGGATTAGTTATGTAATCGAAGTAATTAGCAGTATTCATGTGACACGGTTTGTGCTTTGAGTTCTTTTTAGACTTAGCCTATGAGTTCTTTGAGTTCTTTTTAGGCTGACTATGTGAGTCAGCCCAATTTGACCTGCACAATTATCTTCCAGCATGTCTATTATGCCTCCTAGCGAGCACTGTTGTAATAGTCATAGGATTGTAATTAATTGTTGCTGTTCTGAAGCAAAACGGTCGATTTTCGACCGGTTGAGCTACTCTCCATCTTTCCAGGAAGAAGAGCCCACGCATGCATCTGCGAACATGGCTTCACACATACCTAGAGGAGGGTCGGGCTCAAGACGTCATCCCTCTAGACCTCCGAGCCGAAGGAGATTCAACATGCTCCTTAGGAACACCGAAGCTGGGGTGTTCCAAAACACCCGTTCAAGGTCGCGACAACCGGCTTCGTACTCTACTGATTCCGATGCTGGGGGTCGCCAGTCTCCCGAATCAGATGCTGAAAGTATAGAGTCAACTTCTACAGAGACCTATACTAATCTTTCAATGACACCTAGGGAGATGGAAGTTTATGCCATTGGAGATGAACACGAGGAAGCTTCCCCATCCGGGAACACTGAGCAGCGCATTACTACACTGGAGACATCTCTGAAAGAAATACAATCCATGATGGAAAATATGCACCGGATGATGCTAACTCAACACGCAGCTGCCATGGCTCCAGCATCGGCCCCTCCAACTCAGATACGCGTGGGGGTGGACTTACCACCATCCAACACGATCCAAGAGCCTGCTCTAGATCAGGAGTCAGCAGTTCCTTCGCTTCCTCACTCGGAGAATGTATTACCTCCCGTCGGAGTCGCGATACCATCGATTCCTCATCACTCCGTAGTCCCGCCACCGGCTGAAGATCCGATGCAGGCAGTACGGGAGTTGAGAGCCCAATTTGATGCCCTGAAGCACAAAGATCAGCTCAAGAAATTGGGAATCAACCAACCTTACCCAGCTATCTGGAAAGAGATCCCTTTCCCTCCTAGATACAAACTACAGACTATGGCTTTGTTCGAGAGAAAAACATCACCGAGTCAATACATGAACTACTTCAGCATGATGACAGTGTTGTTACAAGGGAACGACGCCCTCCTCACTCGGGTGTTCAAAGGCTGTCTCTCGGGGATAGCTTACCAGTGGTACCGAAGTCTGGCGGACAACTGCATTACTTCCTTTGAAGACTTCAAGGCCTTATTCTTCACGCGATTCTACGAGGGAGGGATGGACATGTCTATGTCCTCTCTCATCGAAGTCAGGCAGAAGGAAAAGGAGAATGTTCGCACTTTCATCGAACGTTTTCGTCAAGCCACTCTACAAATGCCTCCAGGAGTCCCAGACTCGGCACTGGTCGACATCTGCAGGAAGAACCTTCTCCCCGTGATCTCGGTGTTCACAGGACCATATCAGTTCCGTGATTGGCCCTTGTTCATCATCTCGGCGGTGGCCGCGGAGGACAATAGCAAGAAGGCGCGCGATAATAACATCATGATCTCGGCCTCCGATAAAGGCAAGAGGTCATCCTCCAATATCGACCATCCTCGTGGTACCAAGGGTAAAGAAGCTCTGGCTATCAACACGTCTAGGCAAAAGACGGTGGTGCCACGCAGACGAAACCTGGGACTTCTAGGCCCATTGAAGTGTTCTCTTTCGACGACGATGATATTCCGAGCATATTCGAATGTCTCGTCAAAAGTGGCAAGATTACCCTTCCTGAGGTGAGACGACCCAATGAGGCCGGCAGTACCAACAATCCCAAGTACTGCATCTTCCATAGGTACATACACCACCCCACAAAGGTGTGCTATATACTGAAAAGGAAGATCTAGGAGCTGATCGATGCTAAGGCCATCACTCTGCGCAACAGCGAGAAGACGGTCACGGCCAACATGATCTCCCTGCAATTTGGCAATATGCCTCCCCAAGAAATCTCGGACGGTGTTACGCCTATTTTCCGGACGACGATGAACATCGTTAATCTTCCTCCAGGTAGAGGTCAAAATCATGACCTGCTACCACTAACTACCCGGCGAGGCGAGACTATGTGAGTTCATCCAGATCTGGTGCCAGAGATCGAGAAAGAGACTCAAGCTGCTAAGGCTAAGTCTAAAAAGAACTCAAAGCACAAACCGTGTCACATGATTACGGTACACTCGGCATCAGAAGACGAGGTCTTGGCTACTGGAACCCGCTCAGGGAAAGCCTACCTCCAGGACTATGGAGCCAGCCAGGAAGATGCATCGGCGGACGCTTCAGCTGCCAAGCCTTCAGAACCGAAATTCGTCGTACCAGATGTCACGCCCCGATCTCCCGCAGGCAAATTGGCCGTTCCCGCTAGGCGGGAATCACCCTCGCCAGCGCTCCCGCGGAACGATCGCTTTGATCCATCCGGGCGTGATGCCGCACGAGCGTGATCCACGCCCGTGCAAGGCCGTGGTTTATTAGCTGGCGGTAAGAGTTCTAAGCCACAGAGTCGCACAGATTGTCCGAGTGCAGCGGAGTCATGAACGCATAGGTGATCGGTAACAGGTTCACTGAGTTGACAATATAGTGGAAGCATTGAAACACAAGTTGAAGTAAAGCAAGCTCTTTTTATTGATATGAACAAGTGTTACAGGCAGCGTATAGCCGAGATTTCAAGTCGCTCAAGCCTCTCTCTCTGAATCAGTAAAAGCGTGCCAAGTGGCTACAATTGTGGAATGATTGTACAGGCGATGTTCAGGCGAGTTCCAACATTGTCTTGTATATGTGCTTCAGTTCCGGACGCACCATTGCTTCGGAGTGATCTCCACACCTAAGCACACACGAAGGAGGCATCCGCACCGAACGAGGTTCTCCCACACCCTGCATACAAACTGGTGGATTATCAGTACATTTAATGCACGGGTGGGGAAGCTACTCGCCCGCTCGACAAATCCAAACACGTAATACAAGTTCCGTGCACAACTATTAAATTGCCTTTCTAGTTGCCTTAGGATCAGTTTCATACAATATTTGAATAGCCTAACTCGTGTGGCAGTGCGCCGTGCGACATGAGAGGAAACACGGCGAGACTTACCAACTTACCATTTTACCTTCCCTGTCCAAGGCAAACATTGTTAATTCTAGCAGGAGCATGTATAAGCATTCATGAGGCATAGCATATGCAAACACGAGCAACGTTGTATAATGATCGTTCAGGTGTTTAGTTGATGCGATACAATAACTCGAACGCGGATAGCCGCTAAGCGAGGATGACTTGTTATCTTTTGCTTGTTTTTACCAGCAAGCATGCAACAAGTTAAGTACAAGGCGATCACTGGCGTATGCCATATTGGACGGTATAGTCTTTGACGAGAATGGTGTGCAACGAAGTACAAGAGGTGCTGCAAGCCATTCCGTCGAACAAGAGACTAAAAACAATAGTCTTGACGAGAATGGTGTGCAACGAAAGTACAAGAGGCACTGCAAGCCATTCCGCCGAACAAGAGACTAAGAACAATTGGTCTCACCCGGACCGGGACGATGCCAGTGCCCCAGCATCGCCCGCTAGACCATCCCTGTGCACAAGTTGTCCGTGATCGAACGGCGTCTCGGGTAAGTTATCCATTTACATGGTTGGGGCAACAAGCGTACAAGACAAGAGTACAAGACAAGAGTACAAGACAAGAGGCAAGCCGTTGAGGCAACAATAGTACAAGACAAGATGCATTGCCTGTTTTCCATTCTCTTAGTCGTTCTGAACAATATCCTGTATAACAGGGTGTTGGCCTGGCTTATGTTACAAGTATTGAGTCAAGGCAACGTACAAGCAGACAAGCATGTGTTTTCTAAGGAACATAAGCAGCGCGTTTGCTCGGGCCCAAAGGTAAGCCGAGAGATGAAACCGTTAGGGACTTAGCATGCGAGGGTCTGAATACAAGCAGTATTTCAATTTCCATGTTCTAGCATAGCAATACAAGTTGGGATTATTCCCTTAGCTAGGTGCGTTAGATTTATTAGCATGCAGGGGGTGAATCACCTAGCGACTAGCATGAATATTCCAGATTTTTATGCGTGCTGGCTAAGCAAAGACAAGTTCACCGTAGCCACCCACCTTAGTGATGATTCGTCTCGGTAGAGCGATATGTCAAGCGAGCCTCTGAAAGCCTAAGCCGGGTTCCTGTAGGGACAAGTCTGGATATCCTTTGCTTCTTGTTTGAGGCAAAGTGGGTCGGGACAGTTGCACTTTTGCCGATTGAGTCGGCAGTCCGCTTGAGCGGAACGGGGTGTTACATCCTACCCAACTCAGAAAAAGTTTCGTCCTCGAGACTTACTGAGGACAAGCAGTAATCTAGGTTTGAGGCAATCCTAGACAAGTCGTTGTACTTGTTCATTTGGATATTCACTTGCACAAGCGTCGAAATCAGCATATCGCTTAGACTGGATCGTGCGCACTTTCGAAGGGCCCCTCTAGCGTGAACACGTCAACCAGCTTAGTGATAGCGAAGTCTTAGCACTCGAGTTTCACCTTTTCTTAAGTCTTGGATGGTGCACTAGTTCAAGGCGTCCCTCGAATAGATGCATTCAACCAAACTTAGAGTTAGTGAAATCGGACAAGCTACTAGCGATACTCTCAAGGGTTCGCACAGGTTGGCACAAAGGCCACTCGCAGCACAGCATCATACAAGCAAGCATATCATTCAAATCGTATTTTGAAAGTATTTAGACTTATTGTTGGAACATCCCATCGAGGCATTGAGAGAGAGCGTGCACATAATCCACGATCGAGCTTTCGAAACAGAGATATCGAATCGAAGTCCAAAGGCGTAGAAGCCAGGCTCTGCTACCAACATGTCACGCTCTGATCTCCCGCAGGCAAATCGGCCGTTCCCGCTTGGCAGGAATCACCCTCACCACCGCTCCCGCGGAACGATCGCTTTGACCCATCCGGGCGTGATGTCGCACGAGCGTGATCCACGCCCGTGCAAGGCCGTGGTTCATTGGCTGGCGGTAAGAGTTCTAAGCCACAGAGTCGCACAGATTGTCCGAGTGCAGCTGAGTCATGAACGCATAGGCGATCGATAACAGGTTCACTGAGTCAACAATATAGCGGAAGCATTGAAACACAAGTTGAAGTAAAGCAAGCTCTTTTTATTGATATGAACAAGTGTTACAGGCGGCGTATAGCCGAGATTTCAAGTCGCTCAAGCCTCTCTCTCTGAATCAGTAAAAGTGTGCCAAGTGGCTACAATTATGGAATGATTGTACAGGCGATGTTCAGGCGAGTTCCAACATTATGTTTTGTATATGTGCTTCAGTTCCGGACGCACCGTTGCTTCGGAGTGATCTCCACGCCTAAGCACGCACGAAGGAGGCATCCGCACCGAACGAGGTTCTCCCGCATCCTACATACAAACTGGCGAATTATCAGTACATTTAATGCACTGGTGGGGAAGCTACTCGCCCGTTCGACAAATCCAAACACGTAATACAGGTTCCGTGCACAACTATTAAGTTGTCTTTCTAGTTGCCTTAGGATCAGTTTCATGCAATATTTGAATAGCCTAACTCGTGTGGCAGTACGCCGTGCGACATGAGAGGAAACACGGCGAGACTTACCAACTTACCATTTTACCTTCCCTGTCCAAGGCAAACATTGTTAATTCTAGCAGGAGCATGTATAAGCATTCAGGAGGCATAGCATATGCAAACACGAGCAATGTTGTATAATGATCGTTCAGGTGTTTAGTTGATGCGATACAATAACTCGCACTCGGATAGCCGCTAAGCGAGGATGACTTGTTATCTTTTGTTTGTTTTTATCAGCAAGCATGCAACAAGTTAAGTACAAGGCGATCACTGGCGTATGCCATATTGGTCGGTATAGTCTTTGACGAGAATGGTGTGCAACGAAGTACAAGAGGCGCTGCAAGCCATTCCGCCGAACAAGAGACTAAAAACAATAGTCTTGACGAGAATGGTGTGCAACGAAAGTACAAGAGGCGCTGCAAGCCATTCCGCCGAACAAGAGACTAAGAACAATTGGTCTCGCCCGGACCCGGACGATGCCCGTGCCCCAGCATCGCCCGTTAGACCATCCATGTGCACAAGTTGTCCGTGATCGAATGACATCTCGGGTAAGTTATCCATTTACATGGTTGGGGGAACAAGCGTACAAGACAAGAGTACAAGACAAGAGGCAAGCTGTTGGGGCAACAATAGTACAAGACAAGATGCATTGCCTGTTTTCCATTCTCTTAGTCGTTCTGAACAATATCTTGTATAACAGGGTGTTGGCCTGGCTAATGTTACAAGTATTGGGTCAAGGCAACGTACAAGCAGACAAGCATGCATTTCTAAGGAACATAAGCAGCACGTTTGCTCGGACCCGAAGGTAAGCCGAGAGATGAAACCGTTAGGGACTTAGCATGCGAGGGTCTGAATACAAGCAGTATTTCAATTTTCATGTTCTAGCATAGCATACAAGTTGGGATTATTCCCTTAGCTAGGTGCGTTGGATTTATTAGCATGCAGGGGGTGAATCACCTAGCGACTAGCATGAATATTCCAGATTTTTATGCGTGCTGGCTAAGCAAAGACAAGTTCACCGTAGCCACCCACCTTAGCGATGATTCGCCTCGGTAGAGCGATACGTCAAGCGAGCCTCTGAAAGCCTAAGCCGGGTTCCTGTAGGGACAAGTCTGGATATCATTTGCTTCTTGTTTGAGGCAAAACAGGTCGGGACAGTTGCACTTTTGTCGATTGAGTCGGCAGTCCGCTTGAGCGGAACGGGGTGTTACACCAGAGGCCGGTCCTTTAAGACCAACTTCGGCAGACAAAGGAAAGCAAAAAGAAGTGCGCTTCGATAAACCTGTGAAAAACATTCAAAACAAAGGTTTAGAGAAGCCATACAACTTCGACATCCTGGCCCAACTGGCTAATACACCAGCCAGGTTGTCCATCTTCGAGCTACTCAGGCTCTCTCAGGACACTCGTCAAGCCCTGAGTAAAGCATTGATGCAGGCGGATCCATACTTGACCCAGCTCAAGTCCCCTGACGAAGAACCCGTGGCGTGTCCTCAATGCCACAGTGTGATGGAGGTGGTCCCAAACATCACTTTCACTCAAGATGACATGCTGTTAAAACATAACAGGCATGACAGACCCCTCTATTACACCGGGTACATCGGTTCCATGGAGGTCGACCGGATTTACATAGATCCGGGATCGTCAATCAGCATCATTCCTCATAGTCTGCTCAGACCGCTGAGGATTCCTACCAGCGAATTGGCGTACACCACCACTACAATCGTGGGTTTCAACGCCGGAAGAAGTAAGCCGTTGGGGAAGATTCGCCTGAGGATCCAAATTGGCAACCTCAGATCAGTGGCTACGTGTTACGTCATTGATTCAGAGGTGTCCTACAACATCCTGCTGGGTAGACCTTGGATCCACGACCACAACATCGTTCCTTCGACTCTACATCAATGCTTCAAATATGTAGACGCCCGAGGAACAGTACAAATTAGAGATTGCTGACCTGAACCCGTTCAAAGGAGTAGAATCCTACTACTCTGATGCCGTGTTGTACTCTCAAGACTACACGGAAGAGGCGTCAGCCGAAGCAGAGAAGGAATCCCACCGGGAGCCAGAAGAACCCTCTGCCAAGCAACCTCTGACAATCAAGGTGAAAGGATGGACTACTCGTCCAAAAGCCATAAAACCTATGGCTATCCACCTAAACGAGACCAGGTCAGGAAAATGGGGTGATCCTCTAGTGATCACTTTGAACCAGAAGCCTCCACCCTTGGTCATCAACCTCCAGCGCAACAGGCAGCCTAGTGATGTAAACACAACCAGGAACAGAGTTTCAGATGATAATAAACATCCTCTTTTTCAGTATATTGACGCCCAAATTCCAAATCAGGAATCCTCCTCCTACGACGATATAGAACCTATAGCGCAAAAATTCTTGGAAGCTATAGATTCCTATCATCCGTATATATGGGAAGTGGCATCATCATCCAATGTCACCGCGACATATGGATCGCATGAGGATTCTATCTTTATTGTCCCGCCTACTTGCAGCAGTCAGCATCCAATAGTCTTCGGCCACATGCGCAATAAACCGACTGTGCGAGAGGATTCTTCCGACGACGATGCCGGTAAAATGCAGGTTCACAGATACAGCCCGCAAGCTCATGCAAAATATGGGTTATAACTTGAAGCTGGAACCGGGTCTCAACTACGGGAAAGGCAGACGAATGCCGCTGTACGGCGATCCCTACTATCAGCGAACTCATTTCGGGTTAGGGTATACCACCTCCCGCGCAACTCCTGAGTCAAACGAGGATATCTTTTCCTCCTCTCTAAACGGCTCAACGCCCTCCGACTCATCTTATGCTCTCGAGCGAACATTATCAGTAAATATGGTAGTGACGGATTCCTTCGAATCAGACGAACAAGAATCCGAACTGTTTGAGAATGACGCTTGGGCTCAGCAAATGGATACACAATGGGAGTTCTGCTTCGAGCAGAGAGAACCTCCCACTGAAGACAAAGTTATCCAGATTAACGTTGGGGATGAACTTTCGCCAAAGCCGATATTTATCAGTAACAATCTTTCCGAAGCAGAAAGGGAAGAAGTTATCCAACTGATAAAAGATTATATCGACGTCTTTGCGTAGAATTATGAGGATATGCCAGGCCTTGATCCAAAGGTAGCTACTCATAAGCTCAATATATTGCCCGATTCAAAGCCTGTAAAGCAGCACCAACGCCGATTCCGTCCGGATATGATGGACGCCATTGAAGCTGAAATCAAGAAGTTGATAGCCTGCAGCTTCATCCGCGAAGAACAACATCCCGATTGGGTTGCCAATGTTGTCCCGGTCATGAAGAAAAATGGGAAAGTACGAGTCTGCATCGATTACCGAGATCTGACTGCAGCCTGCCCCAAGGATGAATTTCCTCTTCCCATCACATACGTCATGATTGACAATATATGCGGTTTTGAACGTATGTCTTTCATGGACGGATTTTCAGGATACAATCAAATTAAGATGCATCCTGAAGACGAGAAGCATATTGCCTTCCGGACACCATTGGGGGTATATTGCTATACGGTCATGCCATTCGGATTGAAGAATGCCGGGGCTACGTACCAACGGGCTATGAGTAACATATTCCATGAGCATTTACGCAAGACAGTGGAGTGTTACGTGGACGATATAGCTGTTAAGAGCCGCCTCAAGGATAATCACATCCAAGACTTGAAGACAGTATTTGACTTGATGCGCCAACATCAACTCAAAATAAATCCTACAAAGTCCTTTCCGGGGGTATCTAGTGGCAAATTTCTGGGATTTGTCATAACCGCCAAAGGCATTCAAGTGGACCCTGATAAAGTCAAGGCCATCTTAGAAATGCGACCACTCCGCAATCTGAGGGGATTTCAAGGTCGTCTGACTTATATCCGGAGATTCATATCCAACCTCTCGGGGAGATATCAGCCCTTTTATCGTCTCATGAAGAAAGATGTATCCTTCGTATGGGACGAAGCCTGTCAACAAGCGTTCGGTGATATCAAGCGCTACCTCACCAGTCCGCCAGTTCTGGTGCCTCCTATCATAGGAAGACCATTCGTGCTGTATGTTCGAGCGATGGATCATTCTCTGGGAGCTCTTCTCGCACAAAAGAACGAGATGGGTCACGAGCATGCTATCTACTACCTCAGCAGGATAATGGTCGGAGCCGAACACCGGTACAATCCAGTGGAGAAAGAATGCTTGGCTCTGATATTCGCTATTCAGAAAACGCGACACTATGTCACAGGCCAAACCATTCACATCATCTCCAGGATCAATCCTCTTCGGGTACTGATGAACAAGCCAAGTGTTCTTAATTCCCGACTCGCGACTTGGGCGATGTTATTAACACCGTATGACATGGTGTACGTCCCCCAGAAATCCGTCAAAGGCCAAGCATTGGCTGACTTCCTAGCTGCTCATCCGATCCCGGAAGCCTCCAAGCTGTACGAGGATATTCCCGACGAAGTTGCTGAGTGTAATTCCGCAATGGAAAGTGATGCATGGCAACTGTTCTTCGATGGTGCCTCTAGAACTGGTCCCAGGGGAAACGTGGTTTCGGGGGTAGAAATTGTCCTGGTTACTCCTGATAAGCTCTTCATCTACCGAGCATATTCTCTTAGCGAGCCCTGTTCCAACAATGTGGCAGAGTACAATGCTCTACTAATCGGCCTCCAAGTCGCTAAAGAATTGGGCGTCGAATCTTTGGAAGCTTTCGGTGATTCTCTGCTGATCGTCAATCAAGTCAGTGGAATATATGAAGTCCGGAATCCAGACCTCATCCCCTATCACCGAGCAACGGTCGAGATAGCCATGACATTCAAAGGATTCTTCCTAGAGCATGTGCCTCGATCTCAGAATCTGGATGCTGATGCCCTAGCCAGTCTAGCTGCAGATTTAGCTACCCCTATAAGAAGGCAGAATTCGGTAATCATTCTTAACAGAGATTTATTCTGTGTGAAAAATAATTTTCACATAGAACACAGCTTCGCGGTGGACACAGATCCTCCCAGGAGAGACTGGAGAAGTCCCTTTATAGATTTCGTAGCATACGGAATCTTGCCAGAAGATCCTAAAGAAGCGATATCCGTCAAAAGACGATCATTACGCTTCTATTTCGACGCATCGTCATAATGTCTATATCGCCGGTTTTATGACGGACTATTATTATGATGTCTCTCTGATGACGAATCACAGCGGATTATCCGTGAAGCCCACGACGGCGTATACGGAGCGCATCAACTCGGTCCTAAGCTACAGGATCGCGTCAGGAGAATGGGCTATTACTGGCCTACTATGATCACAGATGTAATAAAGTATGCAAGACACTGCAGAGCCTGTCAGGTCCACGCAGATTTTATCCATCAACCTCCCGAATATCTACATCCTACGGTTGCATCCTGGCCTTTCGAAGCATGGGGTATGGATATCATTGGTCCTATTCACCCGTCTTCTTTCAGAGGTCACCGGTTCATACTGGCCATCACGGATTACTTCTCCAAATGGGCAGAGGTGATCCCTCTTGCTGAGGTGAAGGCATCTAATGTGATCAGCTTCATCAAGCATCACGTCATTTACCGCTTCGGGATACCCCGAAGGATAATCCATGACAATGGGCCTCAATTCATCAGCCAAGCGTTTCATCGATTTTGCGCTAAAAATCGGATACAAAATATCGTCTCTACGGCATATAATCCTGCTGCTAATAGTTTGGCGGAAGCTTTCAACAAAACCATTATCAAGCTCTTGAAGAAGTTCGTCTCTTCGAACAAAAGGGATTGGAATGAGAAGCTGGGATGATGTCTCTGGGCATACTGCACAACGGTACGGGCACCAACAGGTTGCACACCATTCTCATTAGTCTACGGGAGCGAAGCGGTTCTCCCCATCGAGATCCAAATTCCGTCACTCAGGATAGCCGTGGCTAATGGGTTGACTCAAGAAAAGAATGACCTGTTAAGGCTTCAAGAGCTATAAGGATTAGATGAGAAACGCCTCCAAGCTCAACAGCGCATCGCGCTCTACCAAGCACGCATTTCCAGGACTTTTAATCAAAAAGTGAAGGAAAGGGTGTTCAAAGTCGGCGAGCTAGTTTTAGCCGTAAGAAGGCCGATGATTCTTACTCACAAAAGTAAGGGCAAATTCCAACCCAAATGGGAAGGCCCTTATGTGATCGAGACGACGTTCTCAAACGGTGCTTACAGGTTAGCCCAGCCTAATAGAGACCTGTTAATGGCTCCTATCAATGGCAAGTTCCTGAAAAGGTACTATGCTTAACCTCCTCTGCTCAAGTGGAATATGGCAAAAACCTCATTCTGATAAAACTACTTCCAAAACGAAACTAGTTGGATCGTATTCTATTATGTCCATATAACCTCTGAATAGATATATCCTGCTAAAACTTACCGAGAGTATATAACGTCCATATTACCTCTGATATCACTTTCACCCAAACCTGTCATTTATATTCCGAAATGATGGGTCCACAAAGTCAGATGAAAGCCTCTTTATTATTCCCAAAAAGGAGCGGAAGTACATTGAAAAGCAAAAGAAAAAGTACATCATTTTGGGGGAGCAGTCAGGTCGCGAAGCTGCTGCGCCAGTGCGGCCATCCTCTCAGTCCTGGAATCCAAGACATCAGCGCGAGCCCACTCCAGTCGTGCCTCATCATTGCTCAGGAGGGACAGTTCGACTCTAGCCCGAAGAAAACAAGCACGGGCGACTCCCGCACGCACCAAGTTCTGTTGTGCTACGCCCAATCGGCTATCCGCCACAACTAGAGCTTCCGACGACTGAGAAGCCCACTCCTTTGCCTGAGCGAGTTTTGTTTCCAGCCTGAGGACCCTCGTTACATTACCTTTGTGCTCGGCCTGGCACTTCGTTTGAAGAGCAATGGCCTCCTCCAGGATGACTTTTCCTTCATCCATCTCATGCTGATGTGTTTGGATGGATTTATTTACCCCTGCCATCTGTTTGGCAAGCCGCGCAGTCATGGAGTCGTATCTAGCCTGGACCAGATATTCAACATTGTCTCGAGCTAGCTGCAAGTATTCGTTAATGGGTTGCTCCAAACCATTAACTATCTCCTCCAGCGTATCAGCTAGCCCAGTGTTGTCGAATTCTCGGATCGGCACTATCGCGGACAGGGAGGACCTCTTCAGCGACGCAAAACTCAGATTCTTCCCCAACACCATTGATATTAACATTTTCAAAGTGGTGTAGAAGATGCCGGTGAACTGCTCAATCAGCGCAGCTAGGTCCGAATGGACGCCAGAAGTGGCCTCGATATTGGCGAGTCCCCCTCCAATAACAACCGCAGACGATGTCGCCACGGCCGTCGCCTCAACAGGTGGTGCGACAAAAGAAGAAGAGCTAACACCGGACGAAGATACCACCATACTCAAAGGAGGCATTGTCGCAATGACAGGCTCGTCCTCCTCTTGAGATATCGGAATATCGTCGACAGGCGAGCCGGCATCCGAAGATGTTTTCTCCTCAAAATCAGCCATCTCCGTGTCGCCGCCAGGACCTGACACAGAGCTGAAGGGCGCATTTACACTGCCCTCCCCGAAGAGGTCTTCCGGACGAAGGGAAGTTAGTATCGAAATGATGTTGACTTTTCTAAAAAGAGGCGTGAAGACGACATTTACCCATGGCCGACGGCATATATGTCGCATCTGCGGCCTGTACAGCTATATCATTTCTTAACGGTGCTAAGCAAGCGGTCATACCTGGAGAAAGGGGTCTGCTAACTGACGCTGGCAAATAGTCTTCTAGGTCCTCGTCAAATTCCAACCGAGGCTCATCGGCTGGAATCTCGCCAGGGGCGCTTACAGGCACGGCAAGAGTCTCTCCCGATGCCGATCCGCATAAAGGTATACTCGGCCCCGAAGGTGACCTCGTTCCACTACCTGAAGCAGTAGCAGCAACGGCAGCCTCCAGCAGAGATTCTCCGGCACCACCAGCCGGAACTGTAGAGGGTCCCTCTCTAAAAGGCGAGGAACCTCCAATCCAAGAATCATCCCCAACATGGTGAGATGCATGCTCACTTCCAGGAGCCTCAATACCAGGAATCTGGAGAGGACGATTAACCATCTTCTTCTTCCTCTTGCGAGGGGAAGTCTCCTTCGGAGCAGGAGCCCTTCGCTTCCCGGAGATTACCAAAGCCCCTTTAGGCAGGGGTACTTCACCCCTCGATACCGCCAACATAGGCTCATCTGGAGTGACGGACTCCTCACCCTCGTTGGAAGAGACCGAGGGGACTTCCACTCTTCCCCCAGACTTGGAAGAGGGCACCCTAACACTTTCATGCATGTCAAAATCGCGATGGAAGGTGTTCGTTGCCACATAGAACTGGGCATACGAGTGCAGAATGCGCAGCTCCGTGGAGAGTGTAATGACCGGCACAGTAAAAATTGCTCCAGTACAACCCATGAGGAAATATCGCCATTCTCTCGCTCCATTAATGAGTCCATCCCTAGACCGAAAGCTGGTGACGGCGTTGCCCACGTGCAACTGATCATACCCAAACTGTCTGGCAAACCGACTAGGCAGGTAGGGCTCCAAGAAGCAATGGTCTTCACTCCTGTACAGTAAATGGGAAGGCCTAATGCAGACCAGCCAATTAAAAGCTTCAGGAGAAAGATTGGTCTTCTCTATGCCTGAATCCTCAAGCCTAATCCCCGATTGATTGTGATGTACAGTGGGGACAGTGCAGAAGAGCTTCCAGCTGTGACTGAAGCCCAGCACCCGCCGACAGTCTAGAACCGTGGCCACATTCCAGGAAGATTTTTGGTAGTTCAACAAGAAGCTAGCCCCCGAACTACTGCCAGAGCCGGGAGACATAACCCTGGGGTTATGAAGAATTAACCATCCCATCAGATGCAAGTATGGTAATTCTACCCGGGGAAAGCTATCACGTCGAGTTTCATCGACGAGCAGCCCGTCAGTCATGGCCCTCAGGCCAGCTTGAATGCGGCACACCGTGGCAGGGAGCAAGCCTAGTCTTGCCCCAAACACCAGACGCACTGCAGGCCATAGCGTGTTGCGGTGAATACGGTCCGCAGATGCGACGCCAGGTACCACCACTCGGCGCAGCCATATGGAGAGGAAGCCAGCCAGTTGAGCTTCCCTGGACAGAGGCCTGCGGCAGCACCTCAAATAACTATAGGCTTTAGTGCCTACAGGATACTGTCCTATCCCTTCGTCGAGGATCAAGTCCGGAGCCCCAGCGTCTACCATGAGATCGTCGACTACCTGAGCATTAAGCGCGCTCAGAGGATTCACAGACAGATCCTTGCCCTCCAATACCTTCTCCGGCTTAGCATTCCAGGACCGGTGAAAGAAGAGGTAGGACGTCCATTTATTGATGTGAGCCAAATCTGAGGGCTCACCATAAAAAGCGGTACAAGCGAGGTAGTAGCACATCAGCTCCTGATACACTTCCACTACCCGAGGGTCTGAATCCCCCAGCTCCCGGTTCGTAGGAACATACTCTTCATACGGAGTATCCCCCATCGGCAGTCTTGAGATCTCTGCCATCTCATGAAGGGCCAATCCCAACTCCCCCAGTGGAGTGGAGAAAGTCCCGGTGAGCGAAATATATCGCTCCATCAGTGCCAGAAACAGGTTGGGGTTAGGAGGTAACCCAACACTGGTGGCACTCACAGCTGCAAACAGACCAATGCTCTCCAACTCGGTCTAAAAATGCTTCAGGGCCCAATCAACTAAGCGAGCCCATCGAAGGTTTGTAGGGGTGATCCACCCACCGCACCGAGGGTTCACCTTAGGGTATACTCCCCCGTGCCCTATAAAATCATTACAGAAGGTCAATAATTGGACCGGCTGGATCACTAAGCTGTCTTCACTTGGGACACTGCCATGGTACAGTCCCCTGAACATCGTCACATTGCCCGAAGGGCGGCTAACAAACGCCCCTGGTCCGCTCCTTTCAGATGAAAGATCTTCCCCGGCGTGCCGTGAAGATCAGGAGTCAGCGTCCATGACATCCTCCTGGGATGTGTGGCATGGAAGAAAGCCGAGATGGGATAGTCTCTCGGCATCTTGGGCAGATACAAAACCAAGCTCCCGGTAGGGAAGACCCAGAGTTCTTTCTTGGGCTTCGTCTGGGACTGCTTGTCGATCATGTCCCCGAAGAGGAAAGCCAGCTTTATGTATTGGTCCCCGTCTATATACGTCAGGGGTTCTCCGTTGATCTTCAGCAGCGTTCGCTCGCCCTGAGCCGATATCAGAATTTCCCTTCCTTCAGGATACTGGGACCCGGAGATAGGAAATGTCACGTGTGACAGGTCCTCCAGATAGTTGGAGTACAGCATCCCGGCGGCAGAACCCATCACATCGGCTAGCGGAGACACATGCAAGTTAACTGCAAGAGTGCAAGAAAAATACGTCAGTTCCTATAACTAGACATTACAGATCTTGCAGCCTACGCAAAAAATTAACAGTCTGTGCTTTACGCCAAGACCGTAAAAACTCGACCATTACGCTGGAATCAATTTCCTAAAGCGTAAAGTTCAAGGCCGGCAGTACACAACCTGTGCTTTACGCCAGACTGATAAAGTTGAGGTATTACGCCAGAATCTTCATCCAGAAGCGTAACACTCAAATTTTATACGCCCACTTTCGACAGTCAAAGCTTTTACGCCAGACTGCGAAAATATGGAGTTTTTGCGCTGACACGTTAGAAATGTGGACGTGAAATATGAAACGTCTCTGTGCATCATCTTCCTCAAAGAGGCTATCAGCACAGAAGATGACCTAGCGCGGTCACGTATAACGTGTGCAAAGGATTTCCAGTCGTTCTTTTTTGTCCCAAATGCTCTACCTTTAAGGCCAGGTGCACTGCTCGTCGGCGGGATACTTCGCTCAGAATGAAGTTCGCCTTGACCGACCGAAGACGCTCTCTCTTGAGCAGAAGAACGAGAAGAAGAATCAACCTTCTTTCCCTTAGTGGAGGGGACTTGTTTCGGGGCCATTACTGGAAACTTTGAAATCTCGGAGAAGAGGCGAAGAAGAACTCGAACAGACAAAGGCTTTCTTTCGCAGAAGACGGATGAAAAGTTTTTTCTCTCAAAAACTTGGGGTATATATAGAGTTCGGATGGACTCCTCGAATCCCGAACCAAATCTCCTAATTAATATTCAGTTATGATTGGGGACTACGTCAGCCTATTACTCAGAGAAGGCGGACAGTCAGCGAATTCGAAAAGTTTTTCGCGCAAAGCAGATTCATGGTTCTTACGCTAAGGAGCTTTCTACTCTCGACAGCTACAGATCTACGATTTTACGCTCACCGGCTATAAGTCTATGGTTTTACGCCCGGATGCCTTTGTGCTCGGTAGTTTTTACGCTCGAGAGGCTACAAACCTACGACTTCACGCTCAGCAGCTACAAATCTATGATCTCACGCTCGGTGGCGTTTAGTTTACGCTCAGAGGCAACAGATCCACAATTTCACGCTCGAAAGATTTCCTTTTCACAGGCTACAAATCTACAGTTCTGCACCAAGGAGCTTTCTACGCTCGACAGCTACAAATTTACGGTTTTACGTTTAATGGCTACAAGTCTATGGTTTTACGCCCGGATGCCTTTGTGCTCGGTAGCTTTTATGCTCGAGAGGCTACAAACCTACGACTTCACGCTCAGGAACTACAAGTCTACGATTTCACGCTCGGTGGCGTTTAGTTTACGCTCGGAGGCTACAAACTTATGATTTCACGCTCTATGACTTTTCGCACATCTGAAAGATACGCCGGACAGACTACGCGTACATCTGAACGATTCTCAAGGCGGTCAATTGCAGGAGTTCACACAGAAGATACTCCTTCTTGACCTCAAGATACCCCAAGTACACGAAGCATGCGGAGTTCAACATTGAAAATTACTCTTCTTCATGGGTCGATTCGAAGTTCATCCAGAATCTAGTCTGAATATTTCGTCTGCAAATTCAAGATGGCAGCTCAGTTCTTGATCGCCATTCCTCGCCCTGTTCCAAGGGATTTTCGAGAAATCATTCTTGAAGACGACGGTCTGAACAAAAATTCTGTTTATCAGAAGTAAAAATAGTTCAAAATTTTACGCAGTTCCTAACAGCAGGACAGTTCAAACACTCGACTGCTAAAGTGGCTTTCTACGCATCCTTAGTTATGCGTAAAAAACAGGACAGGACCTAGCACTCTTTCTACACAGAGTCGGTGTAAAGTATCAAACGTGTCGAAGCTACACATATTTAGACTTCACAGCAAAGTATGGCAAGATGATCATATGCAAAGAAGAAGACGATTTTATTAAAATTAAAATCATGATTACATATGAGGGAAATCCAGTCTACAGGGGTTTTCTTTATTTTCATGATTACATATGAGGGAAATCCCGTCTACAAAGGACTTCCTCATCGTCGTCTGAAGATTGCACCCAGAATCTGTTCTGCCAGGTTCTCGCATTGGTGATGATCTTCCTATTCTTCCATGACGGTTCATCGACATCCACAGTCGATGAACAAGAAGATGATCAGTGGCGGGAGGATACCAAAACTGGGCATAGACCCATCCTCCAACAGAAGGAAAGCAGGGTAAATCTGCTTTCCTACAACCAACGCCACTCGAGGACGGCAGTTACAGTTTGTCTGCTCTCGTCACGGAGGTAACGGGAGAAGGTACCGCTTGCAAGCGGCATGGCGAAATGCGACCCTTCTTCTCTCCCGAAGAACCACCATACAAAGTTGCTGATTATCCCGAGCAAAGGAGGCTATGATATCCTTCAATGATCCATTGTTGCAGAGGACATTTGCTCGAAGACGCCGTCTTTTTCGGCTCCTTACATGCTGGAAGAACATGATCTTCTTCTTCCTCAAGTTGACCCGACGAACTCCGGCCATCATTTCTGTGTGGTGAAGGAAGTGTGGGAAGAACAGGAAAACTCCTCAGCCTTTTTACAGGCGAAAGAGATCTCACCAATCCCCAATAACTCCGCCATAAAGTCAGCCATGAAAGAACGTGTCAGGCTTGACCGTTTCAGGCTCCATTCAGAGCGTTTCGAGTTACGAGGAACGGTTCATGCTTCATTCAAAGTGTTTCAAATTATGAGGAATTTAAAAGCTTTGAAGGGGGTCTTGTAGAAGCATGAAAAATATGCCGGATAGCTCTACGCAGCATGTTGATGCAGGGCAGCGTAAACAGACGACCTCAGAGCCATCAAACGTGCAACAGAGCTTTTCCGTTGAGCGCAGCGTAAAAATATAGGCTCAAGGACCATCCGTATAAAGCAGCATGTCCAGGCTGCTTCAGCGTAAACATGGTGCTTCATCGCCTTTATGGCGTAAAACTCATCTGCTTTCAATGCAGCATTGAAGTGTACGAGGAACGCTTCGTATTCTACGAAATGAACCTGACGTCTGGACTCCTGACAGAGAGTACTGAATGACTACCCAGGCGACGGGTATAATGATGGCGCGGCACTGCAACCCAGGCTGTCATTTACTGCCATTTCCTTTGCGTAAACAGCTTTTACACATACGAAGGAATACGCTGCCTAGTTTTACACAGGCAGATGTGAGCCGTTTACGCTCCGCAGAAGACAAATAACCTGCCACGTCAAAAGCTGCACTTCGTACAGGGCTCGAGGCACGTCTCTGCATTTAATGCGCAGAGCGGTGACAGTTTCTCGAGGCACGTCTCTACATTTAAAGCGCCGAATACTGACAGATGCTCAAGGCACGTCTCTGCACCTGATGCACAGAAGGGTGGCAGGCCTTCAAAACACGCCTCTGCATTTAATGCACAGGATAATGACGGATCTCCACATTTAATACTGGGGATTTGATTAAATGTCACCGAACCGTCATTTAGTGGCATCCCCTTTGCGTAAACTACTCTTACGCATATAAGGGAATACGCTACCCAGTTTTACACAGGCAGACGTGAGCTTCTTACGCTCCGCAGAAGGCAAACAGACCGCCACATCAGCAGTTACTCTTCGTACAGAATTCGATATACGCGTTTTATCCCTTAGTTGGACACGCATCACATGCTCACTCAAAAGGTCATCTATACGCGGGCATTGGTTATTTTAAACCGTCGTGTAAAAGGGTGTTGTACTTCCACTACTCGGTTTCTACACCGACTGAGTGGTCACTGTCACTAAAACTCTATAAATAGAGACCTCTATCAACAGAGGAAAGGGGGTCAAAAAATTAGTCGAACGATCGGAAGGAGGTCGAAGAAATTGGAGGTCAAGAGAGAGAGGAGAATCCAGAGCTCAAGCAAAGAGAAGGGATCGACGACTTTGGCATCGAGCATCCACCCTCTTTAGCAACCTTCGAAGCTGCTTTCTGTCTTCCACGGCACTTCTTCAACATCGTGTGGTCCAAGGGCTAAAGTGATCGACTGCAGATCAGACACCTATAGCAATATTTACCCAGATTAAATAAATTGTACTCAGACATCCTCGTATAGGATTAAACTGTATAATCTTGTTTGTAAACATAAAAGAAGGGCGGGTTTTCGTATAAGACCTCGTTTTCCACATTATCAATCTTTTCTCGTTTATTATCCTAAACAGACACCTTCTCGATCATTCGTGCTAACTTTGCACGACGCATTCTGTTTCTCGACTAACTATGCGTTACTCATTCTAGGCCTTGCACAACATCGCGTTGCTTGGTTACAACTCATCGATTCCCTAAATCCTCAATCGCTCGAACATCCCTGAGGCTATCCCATACACCACTCAGGGTTTGAGTCATTCCTTTATTCATCAATCCTCGACACAGAGATTCTGACAATTCTAAGTATAACATCACCCAATTCCGTATCAATTTGTCGACTTGATATCCCACCGAGCTATTCCTCAAAATCCATGAACGATCCTTTCCCGTTCGCTTAGCGGTATCGCCCTAACCGATAGCTATCTCAATTCCCATGAATCGAGTTTGACCTATCACGTCAGAACGATATTCTAGTCTCGCACACCAACTCGATAGTATTCGCGTAAAGTTATTCTGGTTCGTACGTAATTTGCTAACTCTAGCATGAGTCTTCTCACATAGAGTCCAACACAACTCGGCACAAAGGCCATCACATAACTATCTCGTCCAAAAAATCTTTTATATAAAATTTTGAACATATTCAGACTCATTGTATGGAACATCCATCGAAACATCGAGAGAGAGAGAGAGAGCGTTGCAACACTAATCGCAAAGTAATGTTCGAAGTAGAAAGAGAATTGATACAAGGCCAGGGATGTAAAGCCGTATTCTGATACCAAAATGTCACGCCTCGGTCCCTCAGGGCCGAACATCCTCGCATGGACGTGATGCTGCATGAGCTTAAGTTCGCCCGCACAAGGCAAGTAAAATACAAGCGGCGCTAGGCCAAAAATTACAATTGCTCAAGCTCTCTTTCTCATTATGGTGAATATGCCCGTAGGCTTACAACTCAAATCAAGTACTCTGGATGATGATGTTCCCGTATATTATGTCCCATATATATGAGCTTCAGGTCCGTGCGCCACGCTCCAAGACACTTAGTGCAATCCGGCGCCTCGATGTGTCAAGTGATCTCCGAAACCGTACGAGCTACTCTATGCACCCTGCATGCAATCTGGTTGGGTGTTAGTACATTGAATGCACTAGGGGGAAGGCCTCTCGTCCATGCCACAAAACAAGCACATTCATTAGTTATGTGTACCGAATGATTATGTTGTCCTTCTAGTCTTGCTTTAGGATCAATTTTATGGCATAGTAATATAAAGTAATACTCGTGTCTGAAACAAGAGTGTCATGCAATTAATCACTGAGTTCGTCTTATCTTTTCTTACCATTAAGCCTTCCCTATCATACGCAGCAATAATATCGAACATGTATATATGAAACGAAAGAAATATCTATGTAAACTCAGGGTGTCTCGAGCATGTCTATGCCACAGACATAATTTACTTGTACCAAAAAGTGTACCGTATATCCATTTCTATATGTGCGATGTGTCGTGCTTCAAACTCCTTCATGCTATATATACTTTGAACGTGGATTGCCGCTATGCATGCATGACTTATCTATATGAAATTCATTGGCTCTACAAACCAAATTGGACATATATCTAGGATTGAACGACTGTCTTTCCAGTTCGGTAGCTACCCTTTCTGGGCATCCCGTTCCATATGAAGAATCGACTGTCTTTCCAGGTCGGTAGCAAGCCTCGCTTGACGTCCCATACTCGCCTGCTAGTACTGTCATGCCCCAGTACCAGAATACGAAGACGGACACGGCCAGCTATCCCGTACAAGATACTATACGTAGTACGACAATCACAGCTGTAACTAGACAAGGGGTGCATGTTACAATCAGGTTACTTAGGGTCACACGAGCATCTATGTCTCAATCAATCAAACAGAAAACAATAATCATAAATCATATATGATAAAATAATAAGGCATCCCAAACGCTTTCTCAAGATATTCTGGAGACCAGCTGTACAAAATAAAGAGCTGGTGGAATATCAAAAGTACATGATAGTGATCAGCTATAGTCTGATTTAATACAATAATGTAAGAAAAAAAAAATGTCCGGACATGCTGGCTAACAGGTGCCGGTGGCTAAACATCCAAAAGATAAAATGTACAATGACGAGCAAGAAAGAAAAAAAAAACCTACTCGTTATCCTCGGCGACCATGATCCTAGTATGCGCCATGAGTCGAGGAAAAGTATGCTGGATCCTCGTGTGCTGGTTCGAAACCTGGCCATACAATATCGGTGGAATTAGACCCCAATATCAAGTACCAGAAAGGAAGCACGAAATGGAGAAACAAAAATCCAAGCAATAAATATATAATAATATATATAGGTTCTGCATCGTAACTTAGGTCCATGACATATCCTAGCATAAAGGTCCAACCCTACAACCAAACAAGGACAATGGTTGAATCCATCACACTATGATAGTCCATTTTTCTAAGCTACTAAAAGAATAATACAATCACAATCAATTCCAATTAATAAGATCGACCAATCACTTGTACGACTTGCTAATTATGGAGTCTGAGGTTATCTCAGAATAGTACATAATTGGTACCCTCATATTACGTCATAGCCGAACATGAGCTAACCGAGCCAAATAAAATGATTATACTGACACTTCACGAATTGTACCCGTTCCCCATAGGGCCACTATGCTAGATCACTGTATTAGCGGTTCTAAAGTTCCTATAGTGAAATAGTGGCTCGACATTATTTATAATAGGTTAGATACTGTACTCCACTAAGGCGGATGATAATACAGTATTTGTGGTGGCCAGCCCACAACGCACTTAGAATGAATCTCTGTGGGAAGGTTTGTTGGCATGATCTTGGGATACCGTTTTCTCCCAATGTTACTACCACTTTTAGTTGATTAATTAACCCTATATTGTTTTGAAATCTCAACGTGTGGCCACATGAGAATTTTTCTTAAGATGTCGTACAAAGTACAGGCACGCTAGATACAAATCCATGAAAGTTTAATCTGGAATTCACCCGAGCGTATATACAACATTCAATAAATCAATATCCTAGCCATAATTTGGTACTTGACTCGCTTATCATGCTCGTGCTTGGGGAAAAGTATATTTATAGTATCACACGTTTAGGAATTTGGAGGCATTCTCGATGCACAACCCAAATACGTAACATGGTATGTCGTATCTCGGTGCACAGATCATGATTAATATTAGACAATGATTGTATCAGCACTAATACGGTATTCGAGTCCAATTACAAAGATCATAAGCATGAGTTCTAGAACTTGGTCGGGTTACTGAGTCCATTCTCCCTTAGAGTCAATAATACAAGCAATAACCAGGATCAACCACATAGAGGATGATAAGAAATATTTCTAATAAAATAAATGATCCCAACAAGAAAGTACTACGTGTACTCAGAAAATCACCAAGGACAATACGTGTCTAAGTCGCGCACAAGAAGGTTAGGCCATATGAACCAACCAGCTGCATGCTCCTCCAGGACGCATGCTTCTTCAGGCCGCATGCTACCCCATACCGCATGCTCGAGAAAAAGTCTACTGCTTGGGACAAGTGCCGAAGT
Organism: Iris macrosiphon; assembly: GCA_036927795.1. Classification (NCBI taxonomy): domain Eukaryota; kingdom Viridiplantae; phylum Streptophyta; class Magnoliopsida; order Asparagales; family Iridaceae; genus Iris; species Iris macrosiphon. Next base: position 108,546,086 of record JAYESA010000004.1, read on the forward strand.
GATGGACAATAAATAAAGTTTCAGGAAAGTGACATAAAGGTGATTGATGTGACAAGGCATAAGTGTCAGAGAGAAAATACAAAAGCACAATAAAGTCATGCAGAGACTCAAAAGTCGTGTAGAGGCATGCCCCTAAAAGAAGAGACGCATGGCTCGAGGCCAGATAATCTCCTGGATGCATGGACTTGGGCGCATGGAGTCAGGCCTTAGTAAATTTTCATGTGTTCAAGTTATTATGCGTCCGAATTTTGAAAGCATGCACAGGCAGACATGAATGAAACAAGATGGGTGCATGCTGGAGGGAGCGCATGTTATTGGGCTGTATGGTACTCCATCGTCCCAGAACATCAAGTTCGGCCATGAAAATACTCCAAGAATCCGAAAATACTAGATCTGCCATAAAATCCTCATCTCAACTCCAAATCAAGTGGTTCAATAGTCAAACTACTCGAACTGAAGTGCTACATAACCTAGAACCAAAAGTTTTCGAAAACAATAAGTTTTTGAAGATCAAAACCAAGAAAATAACTCAAGAACATCCACACTCATAAAAATTCAGATCTACACCATTCCATCCACCAAATCCAAAAATATCAAGTTCTAAACATGCTTAAAAGCACACAATAAACATAATAGATCAAATAATATGGAGGATTTCTCCATTTCTCATGCAAGGTGTACTTGCCTATGGAGGGAGGGAAAAACCTAATAGAGAGAAGGAAAAGAAAGAATGAAGGGGGGGGGGGGGGAGAGAAAGAAGTTAGTTATAAATCTAGGGTTTGAGTTTTAGACCATGGGTTCAACTAATGACCAAACCAAACCACACCAAGACAAACCAAAGAATGGGTCTAGTCTCATGCAACCAAATAAATAACATGTTAGCGAGAATAATACGCCCTCAATACGTATATTGGGAAAGGGGAGTGACATCTCTATCCACCTTAGAAAAATTTTATTCTCGGAATTTGAATCCAAGTAAGGCTAGAGAAGTTAGGACAAGCACCTCGTGGGTACGTCCAGCCTATGCCGCAACATTGGTAGTAGAACGCTGTCTAGGTCAATAATACTCTCTACACATCTCTCACATAATATATAAGGTACCTGTCATGCTATCTCAACTCCAAATGGAGGACAAAATAATAATATGATAATCAGTACTCAATCACAATATAAAACTAGAGGAAGATATGGCACGATATGGATTAGTAAAAAGAAAATAGAGTCACAATACATCACAAGTCCAAGTCCAATAGCCTAATCTCAACACAATGGTCTCACATATAATACATGCTAAAATGTCTAAAATGAGATGAATACAATATCATAAAGAAACTAGCTAAATCTCCTCAACAACTGGCTCTAGCTCAATATACTCTACGGGTGCTATCTCAACTGTCTCGCCATCATGTGGCCCATAATAGATGAGACACATTTTTTCTAACCAATCATCTGAAAAATATATCCAATCAGGATTGGAGCAAAGTACTAAATTTTGAAAGCAAGTCCAAATACATAATAGAAAATATATGACAAAAAATAGAAAAGAATACAAGATGTAAAAGTAACTAGAAAATAAAAATATAACTGAGATAAGCAGGTAAAATACTAGAAAGATAAATACAGGCAATATGGAATGAACTACAAGTAGGAGAAACAAGAATACTAACTAAGTTCCTTAGAGTACAAGTTCGTTATGTGATCAGTTTAGGTTGAACACAAATACACTAAGGTAACTCGATTATACGTGATGTGTACAATCGACATGAACACGAATACACTATAGGCTTGACCACAAAACCAACATTTACTTCCCTGCCCCAACCAATACTCATGGATTCGATCATGACACGTCACATACATGAATAATATAAGTACACGGACAACACGAATGAAAACGAGCACAAAGAATACCCAATGCACACGATAAAGTACATGTGAAAGGAGTATCCAGAGTACACGATAAGGGATAACATCTCTTGACAGGATCCATATAGTACCAGTCCATGTAACTTTGTGTCAGAATCAAGTATACAGTTCTAGAACATGTGATATATACACTATCATGTAATAAAAACTAACAGAGAGATGTACTCGCCTGTGGTCCTGAGCAAATAGTATAACTCGGTGTTCGAGCTGGTGTCACACATACCTATATATAAAATATCATATCACTTGAGTGTAATAAAGTGATAAACATGTTAAAATATATTAGGATATTATTTCTAGGCTATTTCTATGTCATACTAGTCAAACTAAGTCAAACTAGGTCAATACCTTGATTTTAGGTCCATACCTAACTTCTAGTTTGATTACAAGTTTATAATAGTTTATTCTTGGTAATTATATGTCATAAGGTTTCTAGGTTCAATACCTTATTTTTTTAGTTATACTAGTTATATAGGTACTATGCATTAGCTGGTATACTATAGACTTATAGGTTGTAATATATATATGCCGGCCATAACTATATCTAGTATTAATACCCAACCTTAGATATATTGTCTATAATTATTACCTTAATACAAATCTAATACCTTAACATTTCCCTTAGTCCACTCAACTTAGCTTAAGCCCATTCCTTAGTCCCTAATACTCTATCCTGGTACCAAACATCCTAATATCCTAAATATCAGGTGTCAATATACCCAGTTACACCACTTCCAAATACTAATACTCCTTACACATCATTTGTATCTAGATAATAGATACTAACTCTATATACATATATCATATCGTAGCTAATACCTCTATATCTCATTCCAACACTTATCTAGGATACCTTGGTATTAATGCTCTAATATAGACCAACACCACCCATTCAAACACCAACACCCATTCACCCGTGCATACCCAGGTACACCCAAGTGCTTGCACTAATGCATCACCCAACTGCATGCACATATTTCTTGGATCTCTGGTTGTTGTTGCTGCAGTTGTTTCCTTGCAAGCACACAACAGTTCCTACCGTACTGATACACACTTGTGTGTATCCACCCTTAACTTGTCTGAACACTCCTAATAGTAGTGCACTAATTCACCTGCCAACCAAATCTCGATTCCCTTAACTAATATTCATAATACTTGAGTTTAGTATCAGACTCCACTCTCTCTCACTATAATCAATCACGCACACAATCTCAGAATCCAGCTTGCAACCGACATACACACATCAAACAATCCTAACTAGTACTAAGTATATGTCAAACTTACCTTTAGGCACATACTCACACTAATAATAAACACTAACATAGAAACCCTCTTGTATTACCTGACACCTACTACCTGGTATCATAACTGATTATCTTAGCAGACCTCAATCATAACTGATTAGCTTAACAATTTAGAATACCAAAATATGAAATACACTCACAAGACATATTATCAAACACACCAAATATCACACTTCTATATGACACTCTTGTGATACCCCTTTATACTCTATCCAATCATCACCCAACTCTCCACAAAGGTCATGGAAAATTCAAATATCATCATTAAATCATTACCCAACTCCCATGTCGAAGGTAAAACCCCTAAAATGAGCCTCCGTATCATAGCGTATCGCAAAATACCATGATACGCTCTACTCGTGTCCAATTGTGGAGACGTATCTAGTCCCACACGATCAATCTAAGTCTAATGAGGCCAAATTAGTCTCATGACATACACTTGATGCATCGATCTCAGAATTTTCCCAAAATGGGCACAAAAATCTATATAAAAATCATAATAAAGGTCAATTGGGCCTAGAACTTCTTCCTATGGGTAGCCCTAAGCCATAAGAGGGTTCCTAATGATCAAATGCATAAATTAGAGTCTAAAATATAGGGTAAATCAAAATTTTACCTATTGGAAGATGAATTCTCAATGAATACCTCAAATGGACACAATTAGGACACAAGCTCCTAGCCAACTCCTTCTTCTTCAAGTGCTCCTTGTTATCCAAGCTCCAATGCTCCTTGGATGATGAAAATAGAAGAGAATGAGAGTGGATTGGGGTAAATTATGTGGAGGGATGAATAAATTGGGGAAAACACAATTAGGGATTTATAATTGGAATAAAAAATGAAAAGGAGAGAGAGAGAGAGAGAGAGAGAGAGAGAGAGAGAACCCCCTCCTATAGTGGCCGGCCCCTTGCCCCTCTCCCAAACAACCTTGCAAAGTCCAAAATGCCCCTTCTAGTTGGTTATGAGAAATTAATTAGGAGGGATATATTAGGAAGCATCTAATTCTAATAAAATTTAATCTAATCTATTTTAATTAACTAAATGAATGGGTCTAATGTGACTAGCCCGATGTTGGGCTCAATGTGTAATGACAAGTTCTAATTAGGTCCACTATGACAAATCCAATAATTAGGCTAGCCCACTAACTAATAAATAAATAGCACAACACATAATAAATAATTAGTAGCATAACATATAAATATTTAATCACGAAATATAAAATATGCTAAATGATAAAATATCCTCATCTAGAAATATGGTAGTGACATGGGTGGATGGCTAGCTAATTTCTAGTTAGTATTTTGGCTCAATATAATGCCTTAGATGAAACATAACCACCACTACACACACATACTATCGATAGAATTATTCTATTCTCTCTAGAAGTAAGGAAGCTAAATCTTAAGATTGGTATTGACGTGGTAACTAGTGGGTAAGATTAAACATCATATAAAAGTGAAGAAAATTTTGTTCCAAGATAAGTTAGAAGACAAGGTAATATCAGAGAATCAATAAAAGAATTAGCAAAAAAGATTTTAATTAATTTATTCATAAAATTAGACTATTTGATGTTGGTTACAATGAAAACACTTTCACTTGGGAATTAACCTCCACTCCACTCCCACTCTAATGCCATATTGGACAAGTTATGTTCAAGCATAGTTTTCTCACCCTTCCTTCGGTCACCTTACATTACTATCCACTACCCACTAGAGTTCACTTTGACTACTCTCATATCCTCATTAATCATACCCCCTGTCACACCCTGACTTCCAAGAGTCAAGTCCAACTAGATATGATATTGTACAAGTCTAGATTCCACTTATACAAGACATTTAGATATATAAATTTAAAATCATTAACTCAATTACCAAGGTTTTTACAACAAAATAAGCAGAAGACTGAATAATGAATAATAACTTTATTAACTATTGAATAACCAAATACAAACCTAATATCTTCCTTACGGATTATAATACAGAAATAAATTAAATAAGAAATTCCCATACATCATGTCCTTTTATTAAAAAGAAACAACAGCTTCTAGGAATCGAAAAGTGATGAATCAAAT